>LUCW03001726.1:72500-92777 GCA_001586965.3 Sphaeroforma sirkka
TTTATTGTAGTGAACTTCATACACATACACACGCAACCATTATATAGAAATATACAAACACATCCATTCATGCACATACACATACACATACACATACACACATACACAAGCATATATATATATATATATATGTGTGTGTGTGTGTGTGTGTGTACATACATATATGCATATATATATATATATATATATATATTGATATACCCAGTACAATCTGATCCGCCAGAGCCACCAGCGCGTTGACTGTGTGTGTGTTGCTGATGACCTGTGCACATGAGTCATCGCTAGGATCAGAGCAGTTGGCCTTAAAGGCGACAATGATGTCCTTGAGAGCGTCTGTCAGAGAAGTGCGGTACATGTGGACCACTTCACTCAGAGGATCACTGAGACAGAAAAGCAGAAGGAAAGCGTGAGAAGAAGTTATATATATATATATATATATGTCTGTGTTTCTGCGTGTGTGTCTATCTCTGTTTGTGTGTGCGTGCGTCTATTTGTGAATGTGCGTATACGTTCAGTTCATAATGGTTACATATGCTTTTGTTGGCATGAATTTATCTACATGTGTGTATGCATGCTTATGAGAGTGTATGTGTATCATACAATTTTTTTGATTGATTTGTGCTATGGTCGTACTTATTGTCTTCCTTGCTAAACGCACTACAGGAATGTATACTTCAGGCACATACATTAAGGTGTACTATAGTACACTATACTACGCTATAGTACATTACTACTATAGTGCACTATATTATGTTGTAGCACACTATAGTACACTTTACTACGCTACAGTACAATACTACTATGTTATAGTACACTATAGTGCACTATACTACGCTATGTCACATTACTGTTGTAGGCTATAGGTATATATCATACCATTAAGTCTAGATTCACGGTATGTTAGTAGATGGTGTAGTATAGTAACCATCACTTGCTTCCATTAGCACAAACTCTTATGTACACTATATACACCCAGTACACTTAACACCCATAGTACACCCCACACACTATATACACTATATACACTCAGTACACTTAGCACCCATAGCACACCCCACATACTCGTGAGTCACAGGCACGTGTTGCAGTATAGTAGCCACCACTTGCTTGATAGTGGGCACTATAGCTACTACCAATGGCTGCCCTTTAGTCTTAAGCTCGGTGGGTTGTTCTTTTAACGCCAGCAATGGTTTGATAGCGATGCAGCACACAGCCACCTGATCTTTTAGCTGCGGAAGTGTACAACATAGAGAGAAGGGGAGAGTGTGATATGTAATATAGCATGAGCGTGTGTGATATGTATTATAATATGACACTCTCTCCCTCCAACCATGGACATTTAAAGAGGAACGCCTTTGTCGCACGGGGCTGTTACCTGCTTCATACTGAAATCTTAAAACCCTAACTCCTACACTCTCACCTTCCAATCATGGACATTTAAAGAGGAACACCTTTGTCGCACTGGGCTGTTACCTGCTTCATACTGTCCTTGATGGCAGTGTAGCGATCCACTTGTTCAGCTGAGCACAGAATGAGAGAGTGAGTGTCATGTTTTATTAAAATGAGAGACTGAGTGTCATGTGATTAGCCGAGGACAAGACAGTGAAGTGGATGACGCGGCTATGCAACGAGTGACTAAATCAAACACAGCACATGGAGAGAACGGCCAACAGAATAAGCAATGAGTGTTATATGCATAGTGCGAAATATACATACCATCACTAGCACTTACTTAGGACCATCACTAGCATAGGTTAACATATGCTTATACAATATATATACACCATCACTAGTATAATTGAATACACCACAGCTAGCAATAAGTTAGCACATGCTAAACGCAGTATATGTACACCATCACTAGCATAGATTAACATATACTTAATACAATATATATACACCATAACTAGCATAGATTAGTATATGCTTTATACAACACATACACACCATCAATAGCATAGATTAACATTTGCTTATTTTAATATATATACATCATCAATACATAGATTAACATATGCTTAATACAACATATATACACAATCACTGGCATAGATTATCATATGCTTAATATAACATATACACACCATCACTAGCATAGATTAACATATGCTAAATACACCATATATCACCCCCGGCACCTACAATTGACCTCATCAATGGCCGCGACAGCCTCTCCACAAGACGCCTCACTCTGTCTCTGACCTTTGCTACACTTCTTGGTGTTAAAGTCAAGCTTCAAACTGCGGTGGAGGTACAGCTGCACTCCCCATTGTATCATAACATCTAACAGACAGTCTGTGTCAGCTATAGCCTTGTCCATGCCTTCTGCGTCAATCTCGTGAAGCGAGTACAAGTCTTGGTTGGTAGTAATGGCGAACTTCTTTATGAGCGTCTCTACCACCTAGTTGTGTGAGAGGAGTGGTTTGGGATTGATATATATATATATATATATATATATATATATATATATATATTATATATATATATATATATATATAAATAAATATACGTATAATATATAAATAGGATATGTACGTACGTAATAGGACTGATCACCAGATGGGTTCATCCAGCTTTCTTTTAGAATGAGGCGTGTCTGGCATAGTTTGAAGTGTGGTAGGTGTGTGGAATCGCTTTCATCTATCTACACTATCTTGAGCAGACGGAATACACTGGAAAATGGCACAGGCACAGTGACAGCATATTGTGAACTAGAACCCTAAACACTAAAACTCTAAACCCCTAGTGAAAGCGTGGACAGGAGAAAATAAGTCTGCATATCTAGTGATAGCAAAGACCCAACACAAAGATTACACGGTGCTCATAAGACCACACAATACACACAACCATCAACTCACCCAACACACACACAACCATCAATTCACCAACACGCACACTGCCACACCTGCAGGCAGGTCATTTGATTAGTGACGATAATGCTCTTGGATTCGTCCATACCACCGCGTGTGTAGAAGACCTTGACCACGCCCGAGAAGTGCAGGTGCTGCCCCGTTTAGGGTTTGAGGGTTATAGGGTTATAGGGTATATCGTTTAGGATGGGTTAGTGTGGCATGACGGTCGAGTGACTGGGATTTTCAAGGGAAATGAATACCACAGCGGTGATCTTTCAAGGGCAATTGGTACCAAAACCCTAAAACCTAAAAAAAACCAAAACGAACGACTAGGACGTACGGCAGATCCATCAGTAACTGTTCGGCAGATACAGACATTCCTTTGGCAACTATGCGGTCTATACTATAAATAAAGATATAGACGCGTAATGTTAACTCGTTCACTAAAACCCAATCAACTCTACTTCAAACCCTAAAACCCCATCAACTCCACACCACACCTTATTTGGATTCGAGAATCGCGCCCCACACTTGGCATTGAGCTGTGTGATGATACTCTCCAACTCACCACGTCTACGCTTCATCTCCTTCTCGTGCAGCTTACGCTCTCTGATGCTCTGTATGCGTAGGGTTTCCTCGTTCTGTGTCTGTAATATCTCATCCGTTCGCATATCGTCCGCTGGTCTGTGGCTGTTAGTTTGGTCCGGTGCGGTGTTGGGAGCGTGTACCTCCGCTGTTTCGAATAGGGTTTTAGGGTTTAGGATGATGGTTAGTCGAGTGACGAAGGCTTTGTATCAAGCAATACATATACTCTGTATGTGCATAAACCATGTCCAAAGGTTACACAATTGGGTCTTAGTGCTACGTATGTTATGAATATTACATAAATTATTGAACGGAAGCTAGCAAAATCATACAGTCATATACCTCACACGACCCCTCAAGGCTAACAGTTGCACAGAAGAGTATAAATTACACATATACAGTATTATAATATATAATCATTGAAAATTGCTATATAAACGTGTACATTTACGTCTATACAAAAGGGTGTACATACAAGTACATGTATGAATATGAATATACATATACACTTCTACGTATACAAATGTGTATATATAGTTTAATCTGCATACTATTATATATATGTGTATTTGTGTGAATAAATATTTATTTATATGAATATATGTGTATGTATATAAATATATGAAAAAACAACATATATATATATATATATATCTGTATCTATATATATATATATATATATCTAATAATGTATATTATGTATGTGTGTGTATATATATATATATATACGTGTGTGTAAATGTGTGAGTATGTGTAAATGCGTGTGTGTGTATGTGTGTGTGTGTGTGCGTGTTTGAATGTGTGAATATGTTTTATATATATATATCAATATATATACATATATAGATACATAGAAACATGTTTATATATATATGATTATATATATATACTTATATATACATAAAATTAATGTATATATATATATATATATATCCACACACACACACGCATATATATATATATATATATATATACATATGATATTATTGTGCGTGCGTGATGTGTATTGTGCGTGTGTGTGTTTTGTGTGTGTGTCCTATATAAATATATATACATTTTAAAAATAAATATACAGGTCATGTATATATAAATATATATATATATATAAACTATATATATATATATATATATATATAATATATATGCATATATATGTATATGTAATTTGAATATGTGTGTGTATAGATGTTTTAATTAAAAAAAATAAATGTGTATAACATATGAATATATGAAAAGAAGCACATACATATATATCTATATATATATATATATGTGTGATGTGTGTGAGTGAGTGAATGTGTCACGTGTGTGTATGACAGTGTATTGTGATGTTGGTTATGCTTTATGCTGTATATATATGGCAACATATATATACATAAATAAATACATGGATTCATGTTCATATATATATATATATATATATATATATATATATTATATATATATACATATATATATATATATATATATATATATATATATATATATATTATATATATATAATATATATATATATATATATATAAATATAATATATATATATATAATATATATTATTGATTATGATGTGTTTGTTATGTATTGTATATATATATTATATAATATAATATATATTATATTAATATATATATATATATATACATATACATATACACATATATAAAATAATAAATACACTTATATAAAATATATGGATGACATATATGCATATAAATCTTTACACAAATGCTTATATATGTATATATATATATAAATGTGAATCTTTACATATGCTTATATATGTATATATATATAAATAAATGTATGTATGTATATATATAATAACATAATATAATATATATATATATGTTGATGATGTGTGATGATGATGTGTATGTGTATCCATATAAACGTGTACACACACATAATAACATATCATCAGTCATGTATATATGTAATACATATAAACAAAATAATATATATATATATATATACATATTATATATATATATATATTATATATATTATATATTATATATGCATACTTATATATTTGAATATATATATATATATATATATACATCCATGTCCAAATAATACAATTATATATGGTGTATATATATATGTATACATATATATATATATATATTATACGTATCGCGTGATGATGATGTGCGTTGCATGCATGTATGTATGCATGTTGTGTTTTGTTTGTATATATAATAACATATATAGAACATACATACACACACATACACAAAAAAAATAGGGAATTTTTTTGTATATGAATAGGGTTATTGTATAATTTATATATCATACATATCCAGATGTGTATATATATATGTAAAACATGTGCGTTAACGTTATATATTATATAAAATCTATTATATATATATATATATATATGTATGTAACGTATATACGTTTATAAAATATATTATATATATATCATCTTATGCACACACATTGTTATATATGTTATATATAATATATATAATATAATATATAATATGTACATAATATACATGTATGTGATGATGTGTTGTTGTATGTATGTATGTAATATAATGCATATATACAATAATATTGGTTATATATCATTGTTGTTTGTGTATGTATGCATGCCACATGTATATATATAATATTAACATATGTATGTAATAATAATATTAATATATAATATGTATATTAATAATAATAATGAATGTATAATATACATAATAATATATGCATGATATTCTACATACATATGTATGTGTTTAATATTAATAACATATAATATGTAATATATGTATATTATGTATATGATATATATATATATATATATAATATAATAATATATAATAATTGTATATATATATAATATAGTATATGGTTATGGTTACATATATATGCCATGGCCATATATGTATTACATTATGCAATGCGCATGTAATAATACATGCATACATATGTATATATGCATGCATATATACATATCTATAATATTATATGCATATAATATATGCATATATATTATAATATTATGTTATATATATATATATATTAACATATATATATATATATATATATATAACTAGTTTTTATATATATATATGTATATATATATATATATATATATGTATATATATATAATATACAAAATACAATAGAGATATATATGTATTCATATTTTATACATGTATACGTGTCTGTGCGTACATATATGAACATATATTTATATATATAGTTATGTATAAATATATATATATATATATATATATATATATATATATATATATGTGTGTGTGTGTACAATATATATATATATCCACAATTCTGCGCGTACATTTACCTCATATCAAGCAAGTTGTCACCAACGTTTTATTGCGATCCGTAGTATGGCTGGAGAATACATACAAGACCATGTAAATCAAATCAAGGCAATACAACATGCATTTATGTATTAAGACTAGTACTTGCAGCACCATTATTTGATAACAGTATATACAACTCTATGTTAAACACACCTGATTGTGAGCCACTGATTGATGCATGCTTTGTTTGCGTAGACAGAAGTATCTGGGCAGACACAGGAGTGATGGAGGACGACATGATCGATTACATTAATTGAGACGGCAGTTTGTGCATGTTTCCTATTGCACTATATGGTTATCAGAAAAGTACTTCGCCTATAAATGTTGTTGTGTTTAACGGTTTGTCGTCAAGAGTGTGTACTATACACTTGATCCCTTGATTGCTGCTGTATTTGTAATTTGAACAACGGTCTGGATGTTATCTAGGTCAGATGTATGTGAAGGGTTCCTTTGAGAAAAAGACTGATCGAGTGCAAATGTCTAGTAAGAAGACTACAAAGACTATTGGAGCTGTCATGTGTTTCCGTCAGTCGATTTCTAGTCTGCATCTAAAAGCGCCTGGGGTGGTGCATTCATATATATATAACACATAGGGTTGTTGCACGACCACACAGCTATATCGGTATAGACCCTAAGGATGCGAGGTTAATTAGTAATTAGAGTGACAAGTAAGTACGTATTGATATGCAAATACCAGTCAACAGTGCTGGTAAACGACTATACGTCCTCATTTCCTCTCTACTTTACGAGTTACGAACTACCAAGTACGAAAAAATCACAAATTGTCGATAACTGGAAACACCCCCCACTTTTTTCAAAAGTTCGCAGGGCTTATCTATGAAATCAGTGTTCTATTTTTATAGTCCAATCAGTTTTGTAAGTACGTCGAGTAGCATCTGAATCAGGCGGATGCCCTTGAACGTGTAGAAATGTGTTCACGGTATGCATTGACGGACGACATGTATACACCTCCAGAGATAGACTAATAGTTCAAAGACACGCTTAGCATCCTTTTGTTGTGGAGTATGAAATTGTGTACGAAGGTAGTGGAGCTCTCAATGCATGGCGTAGTCGCAGCTCGGCATGTATTCGATGCTTTGCATCAGTTTTGAACGGACAACTTTAAAAAATTATTGTGTGTACACTATAAAAATCTCACCTACATACGTATCACAGATACCTGAACGATCATTTAATTTTTAACTACCTTCTCTCAGTTTCGCATGGTACATTCGTATGATCGTATGTGAGTCATCTATTTGTCGTGATTGCGACGTGTTCTCTCCAGATAAGAGTATGATCAATATAAGTTTTTTGTTTACTTATACAAGCTCTTTATTGAACAGATTGTTGTTGAGAGGCATACATATTACTCTGACTTAATGTTAAAAGAATTCCATATTCGAGTTTTGCAGAGTCGTCTTCAAAACCTCATTCAAGGCCCAAGTGGCAACACCATAGCAGTTCCTGGCGACATAGGAATGTCGTAGTTTGTGTCACTGCCATATGCAACACCATCACCAATCATAGGCTTAGTCTCTGCTGAACCCGCCGTGGTGGTATGTGTAAACCTGGCTGTGCACGAGCCCTGTGAAGACACAGAAAGACTCGAAGGCTTGCCGGCTGCATAACGAACGGAGGCCTCGACTCCACACTCATCTCTTATTTTGCGGTCAATAAAGTACTGCGCCAGATCGTCCATTTTAAGTGTTGTGATGGGAAAGGAAGTGTATAAATTGATCCACGATGTTACTGCCCGGAGCCAGTGACCAAGGAGACTTTGACCGTTGTCCACACGGAGATTTATCTAAAAATAACATGGAATTCCAAGTGAATATTATTGAACAGCACACACATGTTGTGCTATAGATCAAAGCCAATGTATGTACACCTATATTGCATTCATCAGTGTATGTGCGATTAAATATTTGCGCAACGAAAGAAGCAACGTATCATGTAAAAAACAACATAAAATGTCAGCAGCCATGGGAAATTTGAGCTGAACGCCTACCTGGTGAAACATGTAGGGGTCAGCTCGCATTAGCAAGAGATTGCGTGCCGTTTCAAACCCTTCCACGGCAAAGACTTCATCAGCGGTCAGATCACGTGGATATTTGAATGTGTTGACATTGCACTTGAAGCCACCGGCAACTGGGATTTCGGTTTGTTGATACCCATAGCAGGTTGGGCCATAGAAAGAATTGTGCTCCATCTATAATTATTGATATTTGTGATTTGTAAACATACAGAAATAAATTATTTTCACCTTCGGAATTAGGACAAAAGGTCAAATGTCATTTCAGTCTACTTTGAAAAAAGGAAGATCAGGATCGCTGAATGATTACGTTATTTACCTGTAATTGAAGCTTGGTGGCCACATCGAAGTACACACGGGTCGCGAATCTCGGGATAACGAGAATGGATTGCGCTTGATATGCTGCTTGCATTTGATTCTCAAAGGCAGTAACTTCTGCAGCGGATAGTAGTGCACCGCCTGGTCCTGCATTAACCTGGGGATTAAATGGGTGCCATGGATTCTCTGGCTCGAGGTCGGTACGCGAATTATCGCCTGTAGCATATCGGAGACCGGCTTGAAGCATGGCCCTGATGAATGCGTTGGATACAATGTATTAGTTGACTACACTGTACGATGTATTGCTAGCGAGAAAATATCCTGCACATTGTTATGACCACACCAGTTCAATCACGAATAAGCAATATATAATGAGTCATACCTTATGGACTCTGTGTAATTCAGTCCTGATATTCTAGGAGTAACTATTGAGTTGCCAGACCATCTGTTGGGGTAAGCAGCGACATTCAGTACGGTCGATGCAAAGTTGATGTTCTTCGTCAGTTCGTAGTAGTTATATTCATATGGGGTGAAGCCAGATGCGGGGTAGATAGGCTCGTTGTAGTTGCAAGCCCCGGTAGTCCAATCGTTGCAAGCCGCTACGTTCGGGTCGATATATGTGGATGCAGGCAGACATTTTGACTCGATGCAATACATGTCAATATGATTCCAGGTATGAGTGAGCCAGTAGAACTCGTTGAACTGCAGAATCGATTGCGGATTCACATCGGGAAGATAGTTTCCTCCACTGGTTTGGTAGTTCGCAAACTCGCCGTAACCCTTGCCGTTGAATGCCATCTGTATCTTGAAGTTAGATCCAGGGGCACTAGCAGCGTTGATACTGTTCTGCTCATTCACATGGAAACTCAGATCGTTAGCCGTGATACGGTAGCCAAATGGCGGGTCATACTCGCCATCGGCGGCTTGTCGATCAAGTGTGGTGTTATACTGGGGCGTGTCGAGGTAGAAGTCGTCGATTTGTGCGTCCAGAAGGACTTTGCGCTGACCAATGAACAAACCTCTGGTGACCCAAGGAAACCAAGCGTGAGCCAGTGTAGGTCCATGGAGCCCAAAACTGTTAGCCGTGTGAAAGAAATACATACTTTCTGTATTATTCGCTGCCACATTTTTGTGAACTATACCGCCGATTGCAGTCCCGATGCTGCCAGCGATCTCAGGAATTTGCGTCGCATCGTTGGCTGTAACCAAGAACTTCATCTCTAGGAATATTGTTATATGGTTGTCCAGATTGAGTGACTGGTTCACGTAGGCTGGATTCAGCCAGTACGTATTGCCAGAAAATTCGTGCTCATTCCCGACCTTGATAACCACCCCAGGCTTCACGACATTCGGTAGTTGGGCCGTCACTGCTTCGGCGGTGATCGAGATACTGGTTTCGGCAGTGCTTTCTCTACCCACTAGCCCAGTGATTGCACTATCTGCAACATCATACGGTGCGCTGTTAAGCATAACACGTCTTACACCATACTTGGCGCAGTAGTCATCGAGGACTGCCTTGTTGGCACCCAGTGTATTCCCTACCCAAGCACCATTGTTGAAGTACCCAAGAGTGGCAGACGTCTGGACAATTGAGTTGTACCTGGGATTCGAGGTTGCCGGGTCTATCAAATCCAATGCCAGACCACCTTGTGCATCGAGTGTAACAATGTCGTAGGCAGCTCCGTAGCTTTTGATGATCTCTTCAGGCAATACCTGCAGCTGGGAATCACTGGATATAATTAGAGTACGCAGCCCGATATCAAAACTAGAGATAGTCTGTGCAGCGCATAGGGCCGTCGCATAGAGCACGCACGCAATGGCTTTCCTCGGTGCCTGAATAGACATTTTGTAAACTCAGTGGAAGTTGTATACACAGTACTATATTCGGTTTATAGCAAGCGTAGATATGCTTGTATTTAGTAACCTGTTCAATATCTCTACGTAATTGAACAATCCAGCATTCCAAACTTTGCTTTTCAACTAACTGTTCAATCCCATACTTTAGTACAACATATGGCAGTTTGACATGTTGGAATTCTACAACACTGTTCCGCACAAGATAAACAAATGCGGTAATTGGCAATGTTGGTAACGAATACCTTGAGTTCTGGCACTTGTCGTGTCGAAACTGTGTACATCGAGTATAGCTCTCCCAAGATATTGGCTGAATTCAGGAATCACACCAATGTCGTCACCGAAGTGACATCTCTAGACTTTCGAGCCTCAAAACGGGCCTTTGTTGTATTCTGTATCTATAGTGGCACTGATGATCTTGTGACATTCAGTGATCTTTTCAAAGATACACAGCTCCAAGGTTAAACGCTATGTCTCAGACTCTCAGACTAGTATTTTTTTTGTTGGGATTGTCATTGTACTCATTGCGATTTGCGAGAATTCCTGTGAGGAAATGGAACGCTGCAGAAGTGCAAATTTCCGAAATTGAAGTTATTTGAGTTTCAAATTTATAATTTTAGCATTCTCGGTCCATTGTTTTTGATAAAAAAGAAAAAAACATTTAAAGAAGGTCAGAGGCGAATCACAAATTCACAATGGCGGGCGGTATTTGAGTTGGACTCCAATAAAAACTATTGTTTGTGTCTATGGCATTTATTTTTGCTCCATAAGGGGTAAACAACTAAAAACGAAGTGAGACTTTCTTTCTGGAGGAAGTGGGAAATATATAAAATAAGAGGGTCAAATAATGGGCCTTTTAAAGCATCGCCTCCCAGAAAAAGGCCGGAGGCTATGTATGAACTATGAAGCCTGGGGCCCTGAGTCAGCACTCGACAAGATTCCCCCACCAAAATAAAAAACGTGAAATGTACACGTTAAAAGTAAACAAAACACGTTTCCAAATTTTGAAACGGTATAACGTAAACGTAAGGAAGAGTCTTAAACCTAAAATAACTATAGTTGGACTATAGCAGGAAGTAGTAGTAATATACTGCACCTAAAGCCCCAGACATTGCATCCGCATTGAGTATACAGGACCGACCATCACTAAAGTTTTAACGTAAACGAGAAAAGAATTGATTTTTAAACTTAAAATGTAGAACGTGGTTAGTAATAACTTGGTATAAACATTCACTGATTCACATGGACACATCACAGGTCCTGAGACTACTGACGCATAAATATATTGCTGTAATAACAGTGGAACATTTTTTGCAAGAGGCACGCCAGGAGGAACTCTCTCTGCAGAAACACCCTGTATATCTGAGACATTGTATTGAACCGAGTTGCAGTACAAAGGTAAACAAACACATATTGAGTGTGCTTCTAGTTATTTACAAACGATACGCACATATGTGTTTTGTCCGTGTGTGTTATAGCCTTTTTGTCAATTTCGTGTATGTATGGTGATATAGCGTCTACGACGTTCAATATGCGAGCACAGGTGACCGATTGTTCAAATTGTACGATAATTTGGCTACAAGCTACTAATGACATTCATCGAAAGGCAATGAATATGTTTCTAGTTGGTCAAAATTCCAGATGGTATGTTTCCCATAGCACTTCACAATATTCAAACTAACTTTGATATGCGATATTCGTGATAATTGGGAGGAGACTGTTACCTTCTAACTCGATATGTACTTCTATTTTGACATTTTCATACATCAAAGTAGGCTTACTATACATGCACATATATTCATATATATATATATATATATATATATATATATATATATATATATATATATATATATATATATATATATATATATATATATATATATATATATATATATATATATATATATATATATATATATATATATATATATATATGTACATATTATATATATATATATATATGCATATATGCATACATACATGTTAATATACATGTACATATGGTTATGCATGCATGTATGGCCAGCATATCAACATATTATGTATATAATATATATGTAATGCATATGTTATTAATACATAATATATAATACGCTTCATGCTAATAATATAAGATATATACATATATTATTGCATATGTATAATATTAATATTATATGCAATAATAATATAATATATAATAATATATAATAATAATATATATATACATACATATATAATAATACATACATTGTTACATGTACATATTTGTAATATGCATAACATTATGTATATATTGCATATATTAGCATATTATAATATATACATATATTGCATACGCACGCACCAACCAACAAAAATCCACATTAAAAAAAGGGATATAATAGAATGGACATACACACAATATTATTATATACAGCACGCATTTAATTGCGCGCAACACTCACGGCATACCAACGCAACGCATCAAATCAAATAATATGCATGTAATAATAATAATATTATAATAATATATAACATATTATAATATATTATGCATTATATGCTGTGTATGTGCATGTATATGCATGTACACAATAATAATCAACAAATATATATGCATACATATATAATATATATATATATATATATATATATATATAATATATATATATATCATATATATACATATGCATATATATATATATATATGTATGTATGTATGTATATATATATATATACATATATTCATATGTATGTAGATTATATATATATATATATATATATATTTATGCATATATACATATGCATGCATGTACATACCAATATATTCTTACATTTAAAAAATATATATATGAATATACAAATAGACATATAATACACACGTACATACACACACACACACACACACGCTCACAAACACGCATACGCGCATACACACAATATTATATATATATATATATATATATATATATATATATATATATATATATATATATATATATATATATATATATATATATTCCATGTCTGTGTTTTCAGGCAAAGTCAAGAGTGGTGTACATCTTTCATATATATATTTTTTTATTCCCCACAAAATGCTTGCAATCCACCACACTCAATACCGCTCACCTGCTTTTCAAACGAATAATTGAATTCAATTACAGCTGTCCAAATGACCGGCCCCACTAAACGCCCACGTCGTGGTGATGGGGACGACAAAGACCACCGAAACGACACCTTTGTAGACCCGCTCCTAAACAAACGGAGAAAGGTGCAGGTACAAAGCCGAGGCACTGGTACACAGAGGTATAGTAGCGACGAGAGCCGTAGTGGGAGTGGAGTTTCGAGTACAGAGCAAGTCGAGAAAGGAGACAAGTTGAGTGGTAGGACAGTTCATGGGGCGGACCAGGACATCGCAGAGAAAGGGACTGGTGAGGTGGGAACTGTACAGACCCAGGGCAAGAAGTTTATGTCCAAGTTTGAGAGGAAAAAGGCGAAGAAGCAATTCCAGGCCCTTCAGAAAAGGGCCACAGTCCAGGGACAGACGGGTGCAGTTGTGGACAATGAGAACGGTACCGGCGGTGCAGCATCCGCCGGTGGTGCTGGGGTGACTACAGCAGCTGAGGGGGCGGATGGGAGTGTGACGATGAAACCGGCGCCGAGGACAAAAGCACCAAAAAAAGGGGCCAGGTGCAAGGACACCCAAAAAACAGGGCAGGGGAGCACCCCACACACCCTAAACAGTCCACCGCCAATGTCAGCTGCGGCGCAGCGGGTACTGGACTCGTTGATGAATGGGGCAGAAAGTTCGGTACAAGCCAGTCCAGGCAGTACCAATGGGGCGAGAGCTAACGTAAAGGGGACGCTCTCGGACCGACTCAATCCAGACCACAAGTACTACGATGCACATCTCAAGACACAGTGGAAGACCTTCAGCAAGAGAGACAGGGCGCGCATTGTGGCTGTGGACAAGGCCCAGATAGCCGCACACACACAGCACACCACAGACATACACCACCCCTTCCCGGCCAACCCAGACGATCACTGCGAGTCGCCGCCGGAGGCTTACCTACACATTGAGGGAGTGCTTGGCCTGGTTGCGGAGGTCAAGGGGTGCACCCGCGCGCAGTTGCGCATATACGACCCGTACTACTGTGCCGGGGCGATGGCACGGCACTTGGGCGAGCTTGGGTTCACTAGTGTTTACAACAAGTGCGAGGACTTCTACAGGGTTATAGCCCAGGGGACGGTCCCTGAGCACGATGTAGTGGTGACCAACCCACCATACAGTGGCGACCACGTGGACAGACTGTTGCAGTGGGTGGCTGGCAATGGCAAGCCGTTCTTGCTGCTCATGCCCAACTACTTTTTTGCCAAGCCGTACTATGCACCTGCGCTCGGCGGAGAGGACCGGGTCGGTGCAGAAATGTCCTATCTGTGCCCCCGTAAGCGGTATAACTACTGGACCCCGAAGGGCATGCGTGAGGCGGATAAGGTTCAGAAACAGCACACAGGTGCTGGGGGATACCGAACATCCCCTTTCATCAGTTTCTGGTATGTTAACCTGTTGCCTGTGATCTCACGGACGGATTTGTTCGCGTGGAACAGACGGCAGCGATGGGTTGACCCGACCGCACACGACACTACAACGGCAACGGTAGCCAGTGCCAGCAAAGGCGGCCATGGCAAGGGTACCACTGTGAAGAACAGGACACCCACACCATCTAGTAGTACGACTGAGAGTGCGGGGGATGGAGAGTCTGTAGTCAGTGGGAAGGGGTCTGTAGCGGCCACGTGGACGTCTGTGAGCACGTGCGCAGATGCGGTGGTGTTGTGCACCGGAGATACTCTGCCGCCAGCGGTGCAGCCACGCGGGTCGAACTGAAAGGGTAGTACACAACTCAACACCGATGGGCAAAAGGATGTTTGGACCATGGACCTACCAAAGTTTATATTAAACCAGACGAAAGTCTAGACAAAACAAACTAAACCTTAAACTGAACTGAAACAAACTAAAACCCTAAACTAAAATAAACGAAACCTAAAGCTACAACAAACCAACCCCTAAACTACTACACTAAGGAGAGTCCTAACGGATAAAGGTTTTCGGGGAAATTCAAAATTAAAATTTTGTTTGCCAATGAAATGGTCCATAGCTTATAATTTGATTCATTGTCGAAAGTATCCTGTTGGCAATTCTGGGGGCACTTGTAAGTTTCGTTAAAGTTTGAAGCTTCTTCGATTTTATGTAAACTACAAAAATCTCATGTTTTACGTACTATGACGTAAAAGAGGCGCCCAAATTTAGTATAGCAGAACCGACAACAAAAAAATTGGCGGGTAAACTTTCCAAGTTTATTGATTCTAGGTTAACTATGTTTGCCCACTGATCCTAAAGGCTATGTCCAAGGAATGATATGGGAACTTTAAGTGATAGACACCGTTAATCTCTTGATCAATCAAGAATTCCGCATCTCCTGGTTCACTGCATTTTAAGTTAAATTCCCTAATACCCTAAAACCCTAAAACAGAAGCAATTGAACATTGCGACACACTGTGCCGTCATGTTTATTTAATCTATTCACTGTACCCCACAGTTACTGTTGTCACGTAATTGCCTTCATACACTTATGGTGGATGTGACATAACAGCTGAGAAGGCGTTGCATCTTTGTGTATACTGATGCCCTTATTATCTTATAGTGGATGTGCCTGGACATATAGTGAATGTGCCGTGGCAGCTTAAAAGGCGTTGCATCTGTGTGTAAACTGATGAGTGCCCCCATTAACTTGTAGTGAATGTGTATGGACTTAAAGTGAATGTGCCTAGACTTATAGTGAATGTGCCGTGGCAGCTGAGAAGGCATTGCATTGGTGTGTACTGCTGTGAGCTCCCATTCACTGATAGTTAATGTGCATTTAAATAGAAGCCGAGAAGGCGTTGCATCTGTGTGTATACTGATGGGCGCCTCAATTAACTTATAGTGTATGTGTATGGACTTAAAGTTAATGTGCCATATATTAAAGTAAATGTGTCGTGCAGCTGAGAAGGCGTTCCATCGGTGTGTACTACTGTGAGCTCCAATTATCTTATAGTGAATGTACACTTAAATAGAAGCTGAGAAGGCGTTGCATCTGTATGTATTGATAAGCACCCTCGTTAACTCATAGTGAATGTGAATTGGCAGCTGAGAACGCGTTGCATCTGTGTGTGATGAGTATGCCGTCGGTGTGTAATCATGTGTGGCCCTATTCACTTATTGTGAATGTGTCATTTGGTGCGTTCACAGAAACTTCCACACCATGCCATTCTTCTCATTCCTCAGGTTTTCTCTGACCCTGCGCGAAGGGGTTTATCAATTTAGGGTTTTAGAGTTTGAGGGTGTGGGGTTTGGGGTTTAGGGTTTGGGGTTTAGGGGTGGGGTGCCGAAACGTCCGGATATATGGACAATAGGCCGTCGGAACACATCTTGTGAGCAGAGGTCAAGCAATGGTAGCAACTACATACAAGGGGACGTGCACAGCCCCATTAGATATCACTGTACATAAACTAAATGAACATGTATAAACTAAATAAGAATATGTAGATTGAATGAACATATATAAACTGAATAAACATATGTAGATTAAATGAACCTATACAAACTACATAAACATACAATGAACTACCCATCCCCACATACCTGAGGATAAACTCCATGATCGAGTGATTGAGCAACTCCAGCACATTCACATCCAATTCTGCGTTCAGGTCGAGCTGTGTATGTATCAAGCGGCGAAGTGAACGTGAGCGTATGAATGATGGTTTCCACCGTCCATGGTAAAGGCAAGAATACGTACACGCACACAACAGACATGGTCTAAAACAACTACCCCTCAACAAAACACAACAAAACACAACACACACACCCAAGCCCATATACTGAACAACCCCACACTAAGCATTGTCGTAAACCCTAAAACTCTAACACACCTCGTGGATGACTGTGCAGCGGTGTGCGTCTTCGGACAGTTTCTCCAGTACATAACCCGCGAAGGAGATGTGCCCTCGCACCCGTCCTGTTTGTGGGGGAGCCGCAGGGTGCTCAATGGACCTAATCACAGCCAACCGACGCCCGTCTGCGGCAGAGATGGGAGGAAAGTGGGTGGGTAGAGGGTTAGTACTTGGTGGTAGGTAGGATAGGGTCACTGGCCGGTTGGTAACCAAGGCAACTGACGGTTCGTTGCCATGGCAACTGACGGTTGGTTGATGTAGCACAGTCAAGTGGCGCCCGTCACGGCATTGAAAGGAATGAGCATTTTTAGTGTATGCTCATTTAGACACTCGCACCAATGGACACGGACGAATATGCCACTCACCCCTCTCCTCCCCTACAACTTGATACCAAGACACCCACCACGCACAAAACACTTGTAACCGAAACACTACAGTACACACATGTGGTACTAACGCTATAGTACACACATGTGGTACTAACGCTATAGTACACATACATATGGATAGGACAAGAATGAACCAATCACCAGTCCACTGTACGCGTGCCAACCCACACTCAACTGACTTCTACACACCCGAGCCCTAAACCTCGAAACCCTAAACCCTAAAAGCACGCAAATAAACTATTGCGGCACCAATGCACCACTCGACAGACTCACCCTTCAGCTCCCGCTGCACCTGCAGGTACAAAAACTCGAACTTATAGGGCAGGTCATAGTCCTTGAGAGGCTCAATCAGATACGTTGGGGCGTAGTAGATGATCTCCTCGTGCTCACGCAGTTGTTCGATCATCACAGATACGTTGCGGTTTCCTTTGGACACCATAAGGCCACGGGCCATGTCATCCTGGAATTGACCGCCTGCGGTGCGGAGTGTGGTGGTGTTAGTATGGTGATGGAGTGGTATGTGATATAGTAGAAAAGAACACGAACGTACGAAAACACACAAACAAACCAACAAAAACCAACAAATGTATATATGTATATACATATACATATATATATATCTAAATATATAATATAATATAATATATATACTTATACATATCTCAAGCGAGTATAATGTGACCTACCAAATAATAAGTTGCCTTGGGAGCGGACGCATATCTGGCTATTGGCGTTTTTGCGGACCATTGTGCTGATGCCGGTGACTTTGTCCTGAGCATATGGCTCCCATTCACTAGCGTCATCCACATGTGAGATGAACTGAGTGATGGTCTCCTGAGAGTGTGCAGTGACGATTGAGTGAGTGTGTGTTGAAGGTGTGTGATGCTATAGCGTGCAGTGATACGTATATAACTTTTTAGGGTTGGGTGGTATATTAGGAGTCCCATGACTAATTATTCATACAAGTCTTATGACTAATTGTTTTTACAAGTCACATGACTAATTGTTTATACGAGTCTTATAACTAATTGTTTATACAAGTATTATGACTAATTGTTTTTACGAGCCTTATAACTAATTTATTCAATTCTTATGACCAATTGTTTATACAAGTCTAACGACTAATTGTTAATACAAGTTTTGTGACTAATTGTTCATACAAGTCATATGACCAATTGTTTATACGAGCCTTATAACTTATGACTAATTGTATACGAGCCTTATAACTAATTTATACAAGTCTTATGACCAATTGTTTATACAAGTCTAATGACTATTTGTTAATACAAGTTTTATGACTAATTGTTTATACAAGTCATATGACCAATTGTTTATACGAGCCTTATAACTAATTGTTTATACAAGTTTTATGACTAATTTTATACGAGCCTTATAACTAATTTATACAAGTCTTATCTCTAACTTCTGACCTGGACGAATACGAAACATGAACATAAGTGGCACAACAACAATACAGGCAAGTACACCAGATACCACACGTACAATTAATAGTCACTCAAGAGTATATATATATATATATATATATATATATATATATATATATATACCAACTGACATTAACTTAGGCGTACATATACACATAGGCACACATATCAAACCCCAAAACCCTCAACGCATATAAGCACCAGATAACCATGGCAGCCACGAATCGTACCGAGCACTTACATCGGAGATGTCCATGAATTTCTGGCGCTGCTCGTCGCTGCTGCAGACATTGGCCTTAATCTTTGCGTCGAAGGTCGACTTCTCTGGGGCAAAGTAGCTGTGCACACACAGTGACAGCAAATGAGCACACAGACCAAAGGTGTCAATGTGTCATACGGAATGACACGCCATGCGACACTAAGAATATTCCCGAATGGTATCATGGGAGTGTCAGTGATAGTTACTGTCAATAAGTATTTATGACGTTGATTTGATATTTAGGGTTT
>LUCW03001727.1:0-31089 GCA_001586965.3 Sphaeroforma sirkka
CCTCCTGAGGAGGGAGAAACGTTGAGATACAGTTATCTCGCGCAGCTACTACTACATTTTAACTTACCATTAGCAGAAGTTGTTAGTTATTAGTAATTTCACAGAGAAAGCCACAGAATAGGAATTAGTCAGTAGAAGGCACATATTTTTTTGTTATATGTAAAACAATTGAAAGACAATGCGAACAGAGAATGTCGCATCAAATTGAACGATTTAGATTATCCAGAACGGTTTAGATTGAATTGAACGATTTAGATTGGATTAACGACGTGTGGACGACGAGGATGAAGAAAGAATCTACTAATACGAGTGACCCGAAGAGCGAACATTCCAATCGCAGAACATTAACTAGTGAGGTCAACAAGGAAAGTCTCAACGACGATCGTAAAATGACGAAATCAGACAATCAGTCAGAATCCACAGATAAGTAGTCATGTGTGAGTACAGGTAGGAAGGTTGTTTTCAGTGTGAGACAAGTACAAATCGTATTGCAAGCCTTAATGCATACTAGATTATTTTACAAAAGTTTTCAGAATGGGATATTAGGAAGCATACAGAGACACAAGTAAGCACCTGTGAGTTATTAGGAGTATATAAGGGTGGGGGAGCGCACATAACACGAACGATGCAAGTAAATACAAGGTTAAATTGTGAAAAAATGATATGCGAACACACTCAAATCACTAGAACTTCCAGAAAAATCAGGTCAACGGAGAGGATCAACAGTATGCACAGAAGGTGTGGTTGACGGCAGCTTAGTTTAGAGTGCAATAACGAGCAATCGTTCTTAGATCAAGAAGCATATTCCAACAACCGCAACAGCACATGACAAGGACATCACGGGTAAGAAGAGTAAAAGAGGAGCGATGAGGGAAGTTCCCAACAGGGTCCTGCGAATAGGCCGTCATTAGGCCGGAGTAAGAGCTGGCGAGGAGTAGAACAAGAAGTGGCTCTGACTAATGAGGCACTCAACCATATGTTATTGTGGGATGAAGAGTAAGACAGCTGGTAGTGTTAGAGTATATAGACTATCCACACTACTTATGTTAGTGTAGGAAATAAAACAGTCACGAGGGAACCCACGAGTTCCTCGGAGATCGATGTCGAGACGTTATGTGTTTGAAGGATGAAATTTAATAGAAAATGGATATTTATATTCAGTACTCTATCAGTTCATTCGCACACATTTCTAGTTCTCCATTGACAAACAACTCACCAACCATGTCCTACCCCCCGCCAAAGTCGTAGACAGCAACTCTTGAATCCTGAGCGCCGCAAGGAAGATGATATCGACCGACGTGGAACTAAACGTCGTCAGTCCCATACGGAACGCTCCGCTCCGCACTCAGGTCAGGCACTGGAGGGGCAACAACAGACACATCTTGGGGCTCCACACATTATTTCCGCGGACGACAAGCAGCCACCAACAGCAAACAAAATGGACCTGCACAATCTGACGAGGATGTCATATTCGAGGGTGAGACCAAGGAAGTACCCAACCTGCGTGCGGACAGTAGTCAGACTTTTATTGGTGAACAGGTAGCCAGTGAAGGGCTGTCCCTCGTTCGTCAAGGGATACTCAGGGGCCTTATTTCCCAGTAATGACCCACCACGCCTCCCACCTAACAAGCGGAAGCGTCACCGGAACCGTACCAACAACAAGGAAACGGCACGGGAACAATCGTCAGCTCAGAAACTCACGGAGCTGATGACACAACAGCAGTCTCTTTGAAAAATACGAACAGAGGTTACAGCGCATAAACGCCGGACGAACTACAATAGGGCCGGCCGCTAAGGAGAGTTCTTCTGACGCACACGAACGGGTACAGGCAGTACCAGAGGACGAAGACAACCCTACCTTCCGAATTCAAGGCTGTGAGCGTCCGTTTTATGGACTTGGGTACAAATCACCAGGGTCAGAGGACAGTTCAACCGAGGAGGATGATACTCTGTCTGCCAGTGAGAACACACCAACTTTTCAAGAGTTCGCACATGAACAAGTATTAGCCAGACAGAACCTCAAGGTAAGCAGGCGGTGAAGAATAGACAGGACCGATTAAGTACGAACCTGCGCCAACAACAGCAACGTCAGTGGGGCGAGAAAGAAGCGCCCAGTGAATATGTACAGACACATAAACGACAAGAGAAGGAGACAACAGTGCCTCCGCCCACACCGGCTAGTATCGAGAAAAGGCGACAGGCGCTACACGCACGGATACTACAGTTAAGTGACGAGCTAGGCCAAGCAATCGAGGAGAATAAACGGCTCGAGCTGAAGCTCTTCAGGGGCGTGATTGAGACACTTCGAGCCATTAGAGTCCCGACCGGTAGATAAGCGTGTACCTTCACCACGTACGTGGCCTGATTAGCCGTCGAACACGGATACTACCGGATGATCAGCCATGGAACGGGACACACAAGAGGGGGCTCCTCGAGGCGTTCAAGAACGCACAAATCGAGGGCTGGACGAGAGTTGGAACCTTACATGGTTTCATAAGGTAAAATCTTACTTAGGCGGAAAAGTCAACGCTGGACTACATCCGCGACAACTCTGAACGGTTGAAGACATGCACACCTCAACTACAGATCGAACAGATCTGTTCGCACGAAACACACGAAGCCACTGTCGATCCCGCGTTTCGCAAGTTAGCCAAGGGCCAAAGTCGGAACATGCACGTCCTCTTATGTGGAACAAATGACACAGCTCATGGAGAACACAGGAGGGCACGTGAACGGTGCCAGACAGATGCCGACTTCCAACAGAATTTAGTGAACCACTGCATTGTACAACTGTTAGAAGAAGCTCTTCAACGGCCGTACGTATGAACGTACTCGACAGTTGCATCCCAAATGGCAACTGATGGAGACACACGAGCTTATACAGCTGTTGAGCCCTGACATTCAGGATGCACAGCAACGTACGGCAGCACGTTTCCAGGGTCGCAACAAACGCGCGGCCGACGACCAAAGGAAGTCGCGACCACACCAATAGCCGCCCCAACCTACAGACGAGTAGACGACAAACGCAGAATTGGACTCAACGGCCCCAACCTACGGTACCAACGACTTGTGCGGGTGCCAGGCACAGGCGCCACCAGGTAAAAAGGCACATCCCACGGTGTCACCATTTCAGGGCGTCGCAAGCGGTGAGCGCAGAGGGTCGGGCAAGGCTATACGACAACAACCGTCCTTTGAGGGACGTACAATCGGTACACAGACCGTCCACAACGTCAACCGCAGGACAGGGGCAGAATACATCCCAGACTAGAGACGTAGTTACAATACGTCCGACGCCTCAAGTACAGGTGAATGCGATTACACAGGACGAAGACTTGGCTCCACCATCGGAAGCTACAGAGATTCATATCAACACGATCCTTTACGAAGACTTCGAGCACATGACGTCACCACCAAACCACACCTATGATATGTGGGAGTCGGTAGCCGATCATGCATGAGAGGTGAGGGTGTCTGAGTCGGATAGAGCTTCATATTTGTTACCACGATTGGAGCAGTGATGGCAATACAAGACCCATTGCTGACGTCAGACAACCGAGTCTATATTCAAGTACAAATCAACGGACGTACGTTCAAAGCCTTGATAGACACGGGAGCAAATAGAAGTTGTATCTCACAGACATCCGCAGACCTCCTTGGCCGACCAATAACTCCGGCACCACCTGGGTCATTTATATATTTAGCTGACAAGGCGGTGCGAACTCCTCGACTGGGGACGACGGAAGTGGTACCTATAAGGTACGGTACCAGAATTATCGACGGTTCATTAGAATTGATGAACTTGCCGACGGGTATAGATGTTATAGTGGGGCAAGATATGTTGAAAGGCTTGGGCCTATACATAGGCGGTATCCAATCGCCACTTGCACCAATAGACCCCACAGAACTAGAAGAGCTCCTCGAACCCATACCACGCCGACAGGCACCTAACAACACGACGGAACCCGTCGATGTACGCCAACGGTTGGCACAGGATTTGGAAGCCAATGCGAAAATTGCCGACAACGCGCGCTGTCGTCTGGAAGGGAGTGAGGTAACCATCCCAGTAACCCATGAACAAGCGTTGCAGATGCGGCGATCGGCGCGTAACTTCGTATCCGATCGATGGCTCCCCTATGTGGATGAACAAGTGAAGAAGTGGTTGACGGATTTGGTGATCACGAAACGAACGACACCAACGACTGTTAATCTTCCTCTCCTTGCGGTACCGACATTCGATGCGGACGGCAACGTCAAGAAGGTACGCGTGTGTTTTAGACATGCGTGCCGTTAACGCGCTTATTCCTGGTGACCAGTTCCTGATCCCCAAGGTCAACGAACTCATATCTCGCCTCAAGAGTAAGAAGTACTACACGACGCTGGACATATCGGCTGCATACCACAGGCTGCCCATCCATCCAGACTCACAATACTTATTTAGTTTTACACACGAACGTTATCAGTACTCGTTCACATCAGCACCGTTCGGTCTTCATGTACTCACGCAGCAGTTTCAACGTACCTTGAGTACAATACTTGATGGCTTACCGGTTCACCACTATATCGATGACATAGTTATCGCCAGTGACGGTTATGACGAACACGTTAGGACGGTGCAGAAGGTGATACAACGCTTAACATACCACAGTTTTAAGCTTAACCCTGCCAAGTGCCACTTCGCTATCTCCGAAGTCATGATCCTAGGGAAGAAAGTATCGGCACAAGGCATTGACATTGACCATGAAAAGCAGGCCAAGCTGATCGACTGGCCCACACCACAACGATACAAAGATATAGCCTCGGCGTTGGGTTTAGCAAATTACCTCCACGAACATCTGCCTAATTTCGCGAACACGGTTGCACCCTTGCGCGAATTTTGCAAACTCAAACCAAAGGAGTTGATAGGTGATCGTTGGGAGGAGAGACATGCACAGGCGTGGCAGGCAATGAAGGACGCAGTGGTGAATGCTGTGGCGTTACACTTTCCGGTCGACGGCATTCCTCTGAACTTGGAAACCGACGCTAGCGATTACGGTTTAGGGGAGCGCTATTCCAATGGGTCAACGGTAAGAAACATTACTTAATGTTCTTTAGTAAGACTCTGAACCATGCGCAACAGAACTACGCCACACCTATGAAGGAGTTACTGGCATTGGTATATGGACTGACACATTTCAGGGAATACTTGGATGGGCAACGGTTTGCGGTCTTCACGGACCACAAGGCCCTTGTGTATATGAACACACAGCTCAAGCTTAATCCGATGCTTCAGAGATGGCATCATATCATCGCGCCATTCAACTTTACCATATCGCATATACCAGGAGAGTCAAATGTGCTCCCGGACATGTTAAGTAGAGTACACGAGGGGACAGCGGAGCAGGACGAACTCGAAATAATGTATACCGACGGCTGGCAGTTATTCCCTAGTTACTTTGAACAAGCGCAACAACACTTTGGACCGAATGACATAGATGTATTTGCGGACCCAACCAACGCTCAGCTTCCTCGGTTCTGGACGAAGGATGATGGGGAAGGAGCGTTTGCCCACGACTGGTCGATAGTCGATGGATGGATGAACCCGCCTTGGGAACAGATACACAGGATGTTACGCAAGATACGAGCCGACGGCGCACGGGCCACAGTATGTCTACCATGGGTACCAAGAGCACCATGGTTCGACCTGTTCAAGCAGTTATTGCAGACAGAACCGGTGCTGGTACCACGGACACCACACACGTTCCTCAAGTACGCTAAGTACGCATGTGGGAAGACACCATGGGGTCATACCGTAGTAGCACGGGTGGGTCCTCCCAATGGATTCAAACTGGACCCGCTGTTTTCACAGCGACTTGGTTTTGCAGAACCAAAGCATACAAAATATGTCATGTGCTTAGACACAGCGCGAGAAATCTCAGTGGCACTGGCAGATGCAGAGGGTCAACCGGCGTTTGCACAAGCGAGTCCGGCGGAGAAACAGCGTCGTACGCAACTCACGCAAGCGCAACACGAACAAGGACATCATGGGGCGGCGGACACAGTCCAACAACTTCGTCAGAACGGTCACATTTGGCCAGGGGCACTTGAGTTAGCCACAGAAGTTAAGCGGCAATGTGGCACATGTTTGGGACAGGACACACTTCGTAAAGGTTTCCACCCGATGATTAGCATCGATGCACGCTACCCGTGGGACCATATTCAAGTGGACTACATCCCGATGCCACTGGAGTCCAGACGCAAGAACAATTATATTCTTCACGTCTTAGACATCGCCACAGGCTATTCTATCCTTCGAGCCACACCGGACAAGACAAAGGAAACCACGACACAGACACTCATAGAGATTTTTTTGGCGAACATGGTTTCCCCGTAAAATCAAACAGACATGGGGAAGGAGTTCACCAACAAGTTAGTGGAGCTTCTGGTCCAGGAAGTGGGGATGCTACATAAGGTGTCTCCACCATATCGACCCCAAGTGCTGGGCGCGGCAGAACGACGTCACAAGGAGATTACACGTTCTATTCGACAATGCTGTGAGGCAGTTCCCCTTCGATGGGACGAACGCCTTCCGTTTACGATGCTATACCAGAACCTTCGGATATCCCGTCGCCATAAGAGTGCACCGTTTAGCGTGTACTTTGGCCGCCGCCATGTTCCGTTCGCCGATTTCACGGACGAGTTACCGGATTCTCAGCCGATGACGAATGACACCTGGGCACAACGATTAGACCAGTTACAGGACACTATATTGCCGACCCTCCACCACATTACCAAGAAGTATACAGGCAAGCTTACGACGACATTTGACCGCCTGCATGCTCACGACTTGGTACATTTCGACGAAGGAGATGTGGTCATGGTACGATCAGAAGTGGCCGAACAACGAAGGCTATGCGGCCATTGTTTGGACCATATGTAGTCAAAGCTAGACACGGCCAACGCTACGAGTTAGCGAACAAGGATGGTTCCGCCCCACCAGAATTCAAGACCAAACCGGTACGGGTGGAACTCCTCCGTTTAGTGCATAGACGCACAGACCCACCAATTAACGAAGACTTATGGACCGAAGGAGGGGTGGAGTTTCGCCATATTATCACACATCGTACGAATGATGAGACGGGGAAATTAGAATACCTGGTGAGATGGCGAGAAGGCGAACCAACGTGGGAAACAGCAGAAGCTTTTGATGATGCCAACGATATCGCGGCCTACCACAAAGCTTCGCAGACACGGACACGTAAGCGCCAACGTGCACAAGTCTAATACTTTATCTTCAATATAACTTTGTTCTCGGATATCGAGCTCAAGCTCTGGAGCATAAACCAGCAACTCGAGCTCTTGAGTATAAAAGCAGCAGACTCTAGCTCCCGAGTATAAACCAGCAACTCTAGCTCCCGAGTATAAACCAGCCTCTCGAGCTCTTGAGTATAAAAGCAGCGACTCTAGCTCCCGAGTATAAACCAGCAACTCTAGCTCCCGAGTATAAACCAGCCCTCGAGCTCTTGAGTATAAAAAAAGCAGCGACTCTAGCTCCCGAGTATAAACCAGCAACTCAAGCTCCCGAGGTATAAACCAGCCACTCTTGCTTCGGAGTATAAAACAGCGAATCAATCCGAGTATAAACAACTCTTGGGCTCTTGAGTATTTGCAAACAGCGAGGTTAATGGTTTGAGAATAAACGGTTTCACTCGAGCTGGCGAGGGAAAATCGTCGAGCGGCTCAAGCTCGCGAGGTTAAATGAGCCACTCTTGCTTCAAAGTATACACAGCTGAAATCAATCAAACAACTCCTTGGGCATTGTTTTGAAACAGCGGGTTAATGGTTTGCACGGTTTCTGCCACTGGCAGTTTTTCTCCGACACAAATACAGTCTATATTGTACTTGCCAAACTCCTATATGCTGACATAGATGAACAGTAGCTTAGCTTCAAGAATTCATGCTCTAGGTCTCTCGAGACGTATAACATCAGGTCCTCTAGCTCTCAGAGGATAAATGCCAGCACAATGCTCTAGCTCTCGAGGATAAATGCCAGCACAATGCTCTAGCTCTCGAGGATAATGCCAGCACATAAGGTACTATGCTATTCTTATCATCTCTGAAACTGGCACACTGCTTTGTTCAGTGCTTCAGTTTGGGGGGGTTGTGGTCAGAATACAAGTACTTATATTTATTTGATTATTTTAGGTTTATTACAAGTTTTACAGTTTATCAGAATAATCTGATAAACTGGGTTTTAGGTTTTGCTGGTTTTACAGCACATGACTAATGACTCATTTAAGAGTCAGTCATTTTAGGATTACTGTTTATAATTACTAATAAATGAACAACGTCCCCTCCCTGAGGAGGGAGAACGTTGAGATACAGTTATCTCGCGTATACTTACTACAAGGAAGAACAGAGCTCCGGAGCCACGGACATGGCCCGATTGGCCTTTCGACCGTTATCAATTAAGCAGCACAGCCGATAGAGACACACGAGGGGCGCTAGAAGAGGCACTGAAGAACGCCCATGTCTCAGGACTAGATGAGTCGTGGATGGTACGTTGGTTCTATAAGGTCTCTCTCATTTTAAGGCAGCAAAGGCCACAATTGACTATCTCCGTGACAACCATAATGAGCTGAGGGTTTGTCCGGCTGAACAGGTCATAGACCAAATCTGTCAACATGAGAGCAAGGCCACCGTAGACCCTACCTTTAAGAAGTTGGCGAAGGGTAATCCCCGCACCAAGGGTGTAGAGTCAGCCAGGGAACATTTGAACAAGATTGTGGAAGTTCACAAGAGAGCCTGGGAGCGAGCAGATAAGGGCAAGGACTTTCCTAAGCGGTTGCTTAATCACTGCCTCATATAGGCCCTCGAGGACTCGAGGACCTGTTGGTAATATGACGTATGAACGCACGCTACAAACACCACATAGGTTGGGAATACCTGGAGACTGAAGACCTTCTCCGCATTTTAAATCCAGACATACAAGAAACCGATGCAAAATCCTTGAATACGGGTACGGACACAGATGAATGTGGGGGGATAGGCGTAGACAGTTTCCAGCCCATCAACGAGATCGTAATTTGTATTTATACGAATAAAGGAGGAGGCAGCACACAACGCACAAGCACGTCTACGACCACCACGTGTTACGCGTGCAGAGCGGTGCCCCACCCAGTTTCAGTAATATATCATCCTGCAAGCACTACCAGTCGAACAAAAGGGTTGGATTCACATCCAACTCGGGCCGAGGATTTAAGCAAGGCGTATCCTTCGATAAGAGTTTGCCCGCGGTCAACACCATTACGGCTCTAACAGACTCGGACGACCAGCAAACGGAGCAGGAGGAGACCACGCCTACAGACACACACATTGCTTCCATACTGGCACACCCAGACGAAATCGAACAGGGTGAGTTAGAAGAGGATGCAACGTGGGAAACCATAGGCAGCGATCAGGAATAGGACGTAAGGGTGTCGGATTAGATGCAACTTTAGTTTTCCCGTCTAGCACACCTGTGATACTATCGATCAAAGATCCATTACTTTCAATGGACAATCGAGTATTCATATCCATCCTGATTAACGGTAAGACATGCAGGGCGTTAGTGGATTCTGGGGCAAACAGAAGTTGCATTGATTCGACATCCGCACACGATTGGGGATTGCAAATTAAGTCGGCTCCGGAGGGATCTATATATACCTACCTGCTGATCGTAGTCTTCGTACACGGCGAATAGGCTCAACCGTATAAACTCCAGTACGATATGGTCTAGAGCTCACAGAACAGTCTTTCGAGCTAATGAATCTACCACCGGCTATCGACGCGATCGTAGGCCAGGATCTTATGCCTGGCTTAGGGCTATACGTGGGAGGCCTTCAGTTCGTCATTCTCACCCATAGATCCAACGGAGCTAGACAAACTATTGGAACCAATACCGTTGAGACGACCACCAGATTTGACCGAGGAAACCGGTGTTCGCCTGGAACTAGACAAGGAACTGAGGGACAATGACGGTATTCGAGAAAAGGACAGGTGCAGACTGGAAGGAGGCGAAGTTAGATTGCCAGTGACACCAGATCAAGCTGCAAGGATGCGGAAGGCAGTAAGGAACTTTGTAGCAGACAAATGGATACCATGGGTAGATAGACAGGTGCAGAAGTGGATTCAAGATTTGGTCATAGTTCAAAGGGATACAGCCACTTCCGTCAACTTACCCTTGCTCGCCGTGCCAGAGTATACTCAATCTGGAGAACTAAAGAAAGTGCGAGTGTGTTTGGACCTCAGAGCGGTGAATGCATTAATACCGGCGGATCAGTTCATTATTCCCCGTATCAACGACATCATTGGTAACATCAAAGGGAAGAGATATTACACGACATTGGATCTAACCGCAGCGTACCATCGACTCCCAATTCACCCTGATTCTCAGTATCTATTCAGTTTCACACATGGCAAAAGCCAGTATTCTTTTACATCAGCGCCATTTGGACTACACACACTGACGCAGCAGTTTCAGCGTACACTGAGTGTGATATTGCAAGGACTTCCGGCACACCACTACCTGGACGACATCGTAATAGCAACAGATGACTACGAGGAACACGTACGAGTAGTGAAAGAGGTCATTCGGCGGCTGACGTACCACAGTTTCAAGCTAAACCCTTCAAAATGTCATTTTGCAGTCAAAGAAGTCATGATCCTAGGGAAGCGAGTATCGAAGGCCGGAATTGATATTTGCCATGAAAAGCAGGCCAAGCTCATTGACTGGCCAACCCCGAAGAAGTACAAAGACATTGCATCGGCCTTGGGATTAGCCAACTTTCTTCACGAGCACCTACCAAACTTTGCAGAGGTAGTTGCCCCACTCCGGGAATTTGTAAGACTGAAGCCTAAGGAAATCATTGGAGACAGGGTGGGAACAGAGACACCAGCAAGCTTGGGATGCCATGAAGCAAGCCATAGTTGAGGCAGTAGTGTTGAAATTTCCCGTCGACGAAGTACCTTTACAACTCGAAACGGATGCAAGCGACTACGGTATTGGAGGTGCATTGTTCCAGACCATAGAAGGGAAGAAGCAATACCTAATGTTCTTCAGCAAGACCCTCAACGCAGCACAGCGCAATTACGCAACACCCATGAAGGAATTATTGGCCTTGGTATATGGTCTCACACACTTCCGGGATCATCTCGAAGGTCAACGCTTTTCAGTGTTGACTGATCACAAGGCTTTGGTGTATATGAACACACAGCTAAAGCTGAATCCGATGCTACAACGATGGCATCACATCATAGCGCCTTTCAATTTTCACTATCTCGCACATCCTGGGTATAAAGAACGTGCTACCAGACGCGTGGTCTAGGCTTCATGAGGGAACTGTCGAGACTGAGGACCCGGAGATACTATATGCAGAATGTTGGCAACTTTTTTCCAGACTACTTTGAGCAAACGCAACGGATTATGGGTGAGAATAATGTCGATGTCTTTGCTTCGCAACAGGATCACCATTTGCCACGCTACTACACCGACGATGACAGGGGTGGAGCGTTTGCACATTGTTGGAAAGATATAGACGGATGGATGAACCCACCATGGAGATTAATCCATAGAATGTTGCGCAAGATACGATCAGAGAGGGCCACAGCTACGGTGTGTCTACCGTGGGCGCCCCACGAGCCTTGGTTCCAGTTATTCAAGTCGCTTCTACAAAGAGACCCAGTATTAGTTCCAAGAAAAGCCCACTCCTTCCTCAAATACGGAAAGTATGCGAGTGGCAAGACACCATGGGGTCACACAGTCATTGCCAGAGTAGGCCCACGCAATAGTTACAGCCTTCCAGCGACGTTTTCAGCACGATTGGGATATGCCGAACCGTCCTCAGTATCGAAAGTCACCCCATTAGATACGTCTCGGCTAGTATCGATCGCTATCTCGGAAGTAGCCATGACGGATTCTCCAGATGAGGAAGAGATAAGCCGTCGCACACAGCTCACCTTGTGTCAGCATGAGATTGGGCATCATAGAGCAGAAGATACAGTTGCTCAACTACAGCAGAACGGACATTTGTGGCCTAACGCTCTGGAACTTGCACAAACAGTTAGGAGAAACTGTCGCACATGTCTAGGACAGAGGGTGTTACGAAAGGGATTTCACCCGATGATTAATATAACGGCAAAGTATCCGTGGGATCATATTCAAGTCGACATGATTCCAATGCCACTAGTTTCAGCAGCAGGAAATCGATATATATTGCACGTCTTGGATATAGCAACGGGGTACTCGATATTGAGAGCAACGGCCACAAAGTCAGCAGAAGTGGTGACATCTAAACTTATGGAGGTGTTTGGGGAACACGGTTTTCCCAGGAAAATTCAATCAGACGAGACGAGGGAGGCGAGTTTTCGAACAAGATTGTTAAATTAATAACTCAAGAAGTTGGAGTGATACATGCAAAGTCGCCACCATATCGTCCTCAGGTTCTGGGAGCAGCGGAGAGAAGACACAGAGACATCCACGAAGGAGTTCGCAAGCTATGTGAATCTTTGCCTACGGCATGGGATGTCCGACTACCACTTATTATGCTGTGCCAGAACCTCCGAATATCTCGGCGACACAAGACAGCACCATTCAGTGCTTACTTCGGTCGCCGTCATGTTCCGTTTGCTGACTTCACGGATGACCTTCCGGGAATCAGCCGGTCACCAATGAGGCTTGGGCACACCGGCTGGATCGTTTGCACGACACTATCTTGCCGACGCTTTACAAGGTCACGCAGAAATACGCAGACACACTATCCAGGCAGTTTGACCGCCTCCATGCTTACGATTTTATCGCCTTTCAACCAGGGGATGTGGTAATGGTACGGTCCGAAGGTCGCACAACCAAAGCAATGCGACCAATGTTTGGACCATACGTTGTCAAAGCCAGACAGGGACAAGGATATGAACTGACACACAAGGATGATTCACTTCCAGATACTTTCAAAGGTAAACCAGTTAGAGTGGAACTTTTGCGACTAGTCCATAGAGCCACCGAAAAGCCTTTAGAAGATCATATGTGGCAGGATAGTTCTCGTTCCGTTACATCATTCGACATAGACAGAATGATTCCACAGGGAATACAGAATACTTGGTTCGCTGGCGGGATGGTGATCCAACTTGGGAGTCAGCCGAAGCTTTTGACGATCCGAATGACATCGCGGCATACCACAAAGCCGAGCAAACTCGGCAGAAGAAGAAAGCGGCACAACAACAATAATTCCAACGTTACGTTGATGAATACTAGATGTCTATCATCTACTTCCGGATCGAAGTTTTGTCTCTCCTCGTGAGATTTCACCACGGTATAGAGGCGAAAGACGATTCCACAACTCGAGCTTATAGGCGAGTATAACTCCAGCGGATACCCTAGCTTATGGGGGGGTGAAAACATACCAGCGGATACCCTAGCTTTTTGGGGGGTGAAAATATACCAGCACAGCCGGGATGGTTCAAAAGACCAGTTTCCAAGGCAAGAACATACTCAGCAGAAGGATTTCATTAGTTTATATATATATATATATATATATTGTTTATTTACACTACTAATTATATATGTTTAATTTTCAATAGTTTAAGAGGTCATTTATTTTTGAAGCTCTTCAATCACTGGTGACGCTTGAGCTTGAGGGGAGTGTGGTAAAAGTCCCCTTAAACCACTATCAGTGTGGGTTAGAATTAGTTTACAATTAATTCACACGAGGTGAATTATTTGTAGACCACGTAGACAATCAAATATAAGAATAAATACACCGCACTGAGCCTCAGGGAGACTCAGTAGGTTTTAGTATCGTATTTTGATGTGTTTACTACAGGTTGCTTCACACGCAGCTTCCCACAACTGGCCGGCGCTCTACTGAGCACCACCCTGCACAAACTATCACACAGTACTGCACCAACCATAGTCCTCGCCGCACACTAATAACGACTCTGAGTTAATGAATACATATGCAACCCATAAACCTCATTAAAATATAATTAATACATAACTACGGTGCCAACACAACTGTGTTACCCGTTGCCTAGTCATAGTGATCTATCCCTTGATAGACGTCAAAATGCTACTTATTCTTTAATTACCAGGCGCTGCACCCTCGCGCACAGCACTCTAACCCAGGCTGCCGCCTGTCCGCTGGCAAATGATCCAAAGATATGGGCGCCGCCATAGACACCTGCCACTCCGCCATCTTCTTCGCTCTGTGGTAAGGGTCATTTGTCATCTCCAACACTTTCTTCATTTTTGACAGCCGCGCTGGCTTTTACGCCTTGAGAGCAACAACCGTACCCACCGCGAGCTCATACTCAGGCGACTTGCCAATACCCGCCCAGTAGTCCTGGAATTCACTGAAGGGGGAGTTAATGCGCTCCCTCCATTTCCTCTCACCGAAGGACGCCCGCAGCAAGTAATAAAACTCACGCTGCTCCTCCGCTGGTGCATCTGCTAAGTTCGACTCGCGACATAACCACTGCTCACAAAAGTCTTTAAGTTTAATGGCTACATAGTTTTTCCCTGGAATGAGAGACGGGAAATGTTTCTTGAGTTACAGCGATGCCTGATCCTCTCCTTGTCACTGGATTTATCCTTGATCGTGTGCCGCCGAAACTCATCCACCTTCACTACGGGGCACGGCTGTGACCACACTGGGCAGCGGGGCGTCACATGGTTCACCAGAGACATCACCTGCGTCCTCACCTTGAACGGTGGAACATTCAATTGCGCTTATCCGCCGCAGCCTTCTGCACTGCTTGCGCATGCGTGCTTCAATGCCTCGATCAAGACGCCCCCGCCTTGGATTCCAGTAACCTGGCAATTCGATCCTCTAGCATAGTTGACCCACATACGGCCGCTCTGCATTATAAGGCTGCGCAAAAGCATGCACCAGTCTCACCCACGATACCTGTTCAGTAGGCATTAACGCCTTATAGATCCATGCTTCAAGGATGTTCACCGTGACCTCCATACGGCCGTTCCCTTGGTGGTGCCACACCGTCGTCAGGTGCAGGTGGATCTCTTCGTCCGCACAGAATTTTGCAAACACCTCCGAGTTGAAAACTGAGTCCTCATCAGTCGTCACCTGCGTTGGCGAGCCCCATGGAAAAATATGCTCGGAAACAAATTGGACGCACGTACTCCCATGCTACTCCTGCAGCGGTCGCACAAATACATCCCTGTGCATTCACATACACCAATCAGTACCATGCCGACGCCATCCGATGCCTCCGGCACATCGGCGAATTCACAATGCATATGCCCAAATTTCTCCTTAGAGGGCCTGGACGCAAACTCCTGGCATATATGGCAGCCTGTTATTGCAGCCCGGACTACATGTCGTAACCCTGTCCAGCCTTACAAGAAGGTCACTGCCCTCTCCACCTACGGAGCACCCACACATTCGTACACTGCAGAGCTTTTCCCCTGTATGTGTGCGTCGTATCACCCACCATACCGGCAACCTTGTCATAGTTGCACTCTGCTGCCGTGCGATCACCTTGCTGGCCCTCACCAGGTCGCCCAGCAGGTTCTTCCTCCTCCACCTCCTCAGCATCATCAGCTGCTGCTTCACTGGCATTCTCGTCCGCAGCAGCGTCGGAAGCCGCTTCAGGTGCTGCCCCATATTGCTCACGCGCCACACCGTTCTCCCGTGCGATCTCAACATGCGCTCTTTGTTGGCGAGGAGACGGATCTACTGCCCCAGACAGGATCCCATCCGTCTCTCTGTCCTTGGGAGCCTGGGCGAACATCCCGACATCACCAAAGACCTCCTCTTCACCCGCACGTTCCATCAGCATGCCAGAGACGGTATGCGCTTCATCCGGAAGTTCCGGTTCTCCCGGCGCTAAATGCAACGCATAGCGCGGCTCCGGATACTCATCCGTGAAGTCTTCTACCCGCCACACCGTGGCAGAGTGATTTCGGCTCTGGTGATTGCTGCGCTCCCTAAAGTTGGCCTTCGTACGCGAAATATCAGCCACCGCCTCTCAAAAACCATCTGCCACCACGTGCGGCTGCGCCGTATACACTAACCGCAGAACAAGCGTCACCTCCCAGCTTTCGACTCATCTTTCGACTCACACCCCGAGTCAGAGCCGAACAAGTAACCGTCTTCCCGATCCGGTACCATGTCTGTGAAATGCAATATATCCGGTCTACCGGGCAAGAACATTCCACTCATGATACCCTCATCAACACCGTCGGGCGCTAAAGAAGTCTGCTCGTCCACCAGAATTCTAGCCTCGTAGCCCAACACATCATCAGTATGATCATGGCAGCTCGGCGGTGGCGAATGTAGCGCTCTACTCGCATCTACCTGTGGGGCTACGGGGGCATTGCCTTGGAGCTGGAATGCCCTCTCTGTGCGAGAAGGGAGTTGTCTCCGTAGGCTGCACCTCCTTGATCTGCTTATTCCTGCTCGGAATTGTAAAACCACAACACCACAGTAACGGTGGTTGCAATTCGGTCAAATCACGTTCACTTGCCTGCAGCTGGTGCCTCAATCTCTTCCTACGCTGCTTGGACCATCCCCTGGCCCGTCTCTTAGATTTGCGCCCGCCCCTGGTACTTTCCACACATCACTGTGCCTACAGTGCATGTGGCAGGCACACCGCCGCCACGGATCCATATTCGGTATGATATGGAAACTCTCATCCATATCAAACACTGACACCCACCTCAAACTAGCTTGGGTATCAAAACCCAAGAGGATGCGGACAACGTATGGCAAACCCTCAGCTACAAGCCAAGTTTGCTTGCCTGTTGACGGAGATTCAGTTTATTAACAGCATTCATAGAAATAAAGTTAAAAGCCGACCTGGAACCCATTTGTAGCAAAGATTCTTGCTCATGCGGATACGCCAGAACCACCGATCCATTGCCTTTGATGCCGCCACCACTTTCTTCTTCTTCGGACAATCTTTGGTCTGGTGCCCTTGTTTCTCACAGTTGAAACATCCCGTGAACGTTGCAGCCTTTGGCTTACTGTCCGGTCGCGACGGCGATGTCTCCTCACGCCTGCCGCGCCTCTCACTGTCCGAACGTTCCTTCCGTCCTTCTCTGACAGGGGAACGAGAAAGTAACCGCACATTCCACTTCCACTCCGATCGTCACGATCTCTCCTTTCACGCACCTCCCTATCATATCTCGCATCCTCATCCCGACGCCTTGCATCCCAGTAATCCTGCTGCTGATCAAAATACCTCTTCCGCAAGTACAACTCAGCGTGCGCCTGTGCCTTTCTATGCTTCTTCATCTGACTATAATACAACTGGTTAGGGGCTCGCTGTGTAGCATGATCATTGATCCTCTCCGTCAGCCTCTCTTGCGCCCGACCCAATGTCGCCGATGCGCTAGTAGGGACGACCACCGTTTCAAGCAAAATTTCGCTCCTTGTTGCCTTCCTATGCATGTTACGGAACCAATCCAGTACCCCAGACGGGACATATATCTCCTTCAGCACGATTACAGACGGTGCATGCAGCGTGTTCTTATGTGGTCAAAACGAAGCAGCACTTAATAAAGAATTAAGTCTGAAATAGGTGAACTCGGTCAGAAGTGCCATTGGGAATGGCACGCCTGCTATATTTATTAATCACCATCCTATGTGGAACGAAACTTTCTCTACCATCGGGTCATGTAAAAATACCCGTCTCTATGGTTTCGGATGAGTCATCACTTTTATCTCATTAAATTCTGTATTCCACTAATCAGTCCGGTCCTCTGGTCCGATCCTAAATTTCCTCTCATAGGTCCGGTGCTCATATCCGGTCCTAAATATCCGTCTAGGGTATTTTGTCCACAGCCCCGCCAGGTTGGAGTTTGGTTCTTCTGACGAATATATAATATCAGCTCGACATATCTAATCAAAAATATAAATAAAATACAAGGGAAGTTTCCTACACGGACCGTGGGGTTACTGCATAATAGTAAAATTAAGTATATTTTAAATTATCAAAGATGTCGTAAAATAAAATATATTAAAGGCAATACCAGCACTTCAACTGTAAAAGCAGACAAAAGTACTCGCATTTATTACCATTAAAATTCAATATCAAACAATTTAAAATAACAATGTTTATAAAAAAAAAACCAACTTGTCTTTTAAAAAAATAATACGTGGTTTGAAGAACTGTTTGTGTAGTATATGTGTACTCCTCTTGGTATTCGAAATATGTAAACGATAGGCTTCTAATGTATACCGTTAAAAGTAAATACTACATAGGAGTCTGGGACTCACCCTTCGATGCCTTCATATGGTATTTACAACCACAGATTTTTTTTTTTTTTTTTTTTGGACAATGAAATGAAATTAAAATACGTAACTACGTTTTTGAATAACTATCTGTCTTACCATGACGTATAGCAGCTTTGATATCGTAAACGTATTTAATAGTTGTATCTGTAACCTGTAACCTGTATGAGAGTATCTATCAATAGACCTATAAATAGTTCTGCTTATATATAGATATTTATATGTGTATTTAGCTATATATTAATAGTTCTAAAATTGGTATTTCGGGATTTATGTGATCTATTTTAGCATTTTTTACTGGAATTATCAGGTTGTTCAAAAATGGATAGCCTCAATATCAATGCTCTTGTGCTAAATTGTGCTGAATATCCCACGCCTATGTCAAATATGCTGATTTCGTATTTGCCAAAGTCCCATATTCTAATAGGTTTCTTATTACCATTCCACTTACTGTTCCATAGTCTTTTCTATATATGTGTGACAATGTGATTGGCTATAATATTGATAATACAACTGTCGTAAATATTTTAGTTTTCATTGTATTGGTGAAAATGCGAAAAGTCAATAAAATGTTATAATTTTCATTATCTTGTTGTAAATACCAACCACGACTAATATTTGTGTATAACCTCAGGTGAATTTGCAACACTACAGCAATTTTGTTTTATTTTCCAAATGAATGTTGTAAACTTGCCAGATGCCTATATAAATAACTTATATGTATGCATAACAATATATAGGTTGAATATGAATGTCATTGTTATATCCTTAAATTTCTTAAGATTTGATTATACCTGTTTTATAATGTATCGTGTGTACTTGATATCTCATATATTCTATAGATATTTATATACGTATATATATATATTTCACACACACACACACAACACACACATCATATATATCATCATATATATATATATATATATATATATATATATATATATATATATATATATATATATATATATATATATATATATATATATATATATGTTATATATATATATTTATATATATATATATATATATATATATATATATATATTGTAACGTGTGTACTTGATATCCCATATATTCTATAGATCATATATTTTTTTTATATATATATATATCTATACATCTATATATCAATATATCTATACATTTATATACATACATATATATATATACATATATATATATATATATATATATATATATATATATATATATATATATATATATATATATATATATATATATATATATATATATATATATATATATATATATATATACATATATATATTGCGTGTATATGCTACAGTATATTATAGTATGTTATTGAATAATATCTGGTACATATTACCTGTATATGTTACAGTATGTTATAGTATATTGTTCATAAACATCTGATCGATGGATATTAGATTGAAGTGCGAAATCGTACTATTTGAAATGTATGTGATGTCTAAAAAATTCAATAATATATATTGAACTACACATGTATTATATGTATGCCAGTGCTGTCACTGCATGGCTGACAACGTTTTCTATCATGTATGTTAATGAGAACGCTGTAGCATGCTTAGTTACCGAGATATCCGTGTTTGTATGTTATATGTTGGTTATATTATGTTTATGATAGTTAACGTTTGTTGAAATCGTTAAACGTATATTTTTAAACGCTAAACGTATATTCAAAAACGTTTTGTTTGTTTTTAAACATCTAGGCCCCATTGATCTGTAAATATAAACGGAAACGCATTGGACTAAAAGCGTAACACGCGTTAGGTTTAAAGCGCAGCGTTTTGAACCTTAACATAAATTATTCGCTTCTCGTCCGCTTACTGTGCGGGCGGTTACCAGTGTAATCCCGTCTCACATTGTAATCCCTTCCTACTTCTATTATCATAGGTTTGAGGAAGCATATAAATGCCCGTGTTATCAATAATCTACGGTGATAGGTGGCCTCTACATGCCGTGCCTAACCATTCCGTCCATATGTATCGGACGGTTATCTTGTACTTTGTTCTTTTGAATATAGGTGTAAAATCTTACTATGTTATTGATTGTGTAAGTATAGTGTGTGAGTGTGATGTGGTGTCATCATTGAGCATACTCGAGATGGGCACGCTCTTCGTGATTCTATCACAGCGCCTTACATGTTCCGTCCACCACACCAATAGAGTTGCGCATGTTCCGCCTTCTACGTACTAGTGTCTCAGCTATACAGCCCTCTGCGAAACAATGTCGTACATGTTCCGCCTGCTGCGTAATAATGTTGTGCACGTTCCGTCTTCTACATACTAATGCCACCCATGGTCTCGTTTGGTACGTAATAATGTTATCCAAATCAACACCACTCACAGCGACTATGCAATACGTTTGAGGCTGCGGATTCCTACCGACTCTCAAGTGTTTGCGCAAAATTCAATGCGGCGTGTCCTCAAGGTTGCTCACCTCTGAGTAAGAGTCAGCAGGGTGCTCGCCTGTACTCTCAGCATCTAAATAAACACACGTTCTATTCTGTCAACTGTGATGGTGTGCCATGCAACACGCTTGTGAGGCTGCGGTTGCTCACCGACTTCAAAATGCCTACGCAAAGTTCAATGCACCGTGTCCTCAGGGTTGCTCGCCACTGAGTTAGAGTCACCAGGATGCTCGCCTGTACTCTAAGCATATAGATATACTTGCCACACACAACCAGCACTCGTGTAACTAGACCGCACGATCCACTCCTGGGTAGAATTCTCTGAACCTTCCGCGCTGGATAATAGTGCCAGCCTTGTAATGTTTGATCAATTTCAATTTGTTAGTAGCAATATGTTATGAATGACGCTCAGCACCTTATACTTGTGTGTATGTTAATATTCTTTTGCAATACTGCGTTGTGTTCTGCTATGATGAGATATGTCTTTGCATGAGCGATGTTCTGTAATGTCTACACGTGGTGTGTCAGCTAGTGTGTATGTGTTATGTATGTTGTGTCTCTGCTATATTAACTTAAAGTAAATCCATTCTGTTTAATAAATAAATAAATAATTACATGTGTTGTTTCGTTGATTTGAAAATCTACCGAGAGTGTGTGTGTATATGTAAATATCCTATATACTCAATAATACACAGTCTAGCTAATTGTTTGTTATAGACACACACATACCTGTGATTCACACCCGCAGCTTTTGTGCTGTCAGTTATATTTACCTACACCAATACATAGCATGCTTGTGTGTGAACATAAACACGCGCTTGCGCAATGTCGCCGCCTTGGTCATTCATACCACTGACCAAGGCCGCTCTTACCTTAAATTATCTGGGCTTGCACTCGACTGTACCCCGTGTATTCCTGAAGCCGTATTCAACTGGTAGCTTGCCTGTGTCACCAACAGTAGCAACCATTTCCGTGTTTGATTGTCGCTCCGCCTATCCTCGGCGATGCGCAACACCATATCGCCGTTGTATTCCTCTGCCAGTCTCGACAAATCCTCTATCGGCAACTCCTCATCGTAGTATCCCAGTATCAATCCTTCTTCCGGCCACAGCAGTTGCTCCCGCGGCAGCACCAAATCCCATTAGCACAGAAACGATCCACAGCAATTTCTCTCGCGGCAGCATCAAAGTCCATTAATAAATAAACGATCGACAGCAGTTTCTCCCACGGCAGCACCAAAATTCCTTAGCAAAACAGCGATTCTTCATCGAGCCATAGCAAGTCCTCCCACGGTAACGCCACCGCTCGGCAGTCAGCTGTTGACCCATTGACAAGCCACATCACGTTGTCGTCCAACTTTAGGTGTATCACCTTATAAATACGTCATGGTTACCTTCACACTGCCTCATAAAGTTTGCGTTATACTCGTCAGCGTACAGCAAATTGTCGATTGTAACTGAATGATGTCTCCCGCACCAAGTTATGCATTGTAATACACACAACCCCATATTGTTTTCTCAGCATAGGAACACTAGCCGTAGCTCCTGGATATTTTAACGTGTGCGTCACCTCTCCGACACTTAAAATAAAAGTTGTACTCCTGTATTTACGTCAGCAGCATGTAAAAAAGCTCTGTGTGCGTAAAATTCTCTCAGAGTTAAATATACTTGTGTTAGTGAACACTCGGGTCCATAGCAGAATTACTATCTGCACCATAACCTTTCCCCCGTCATGTGTGTCAGACCTTGTCAATTGTGTCTACTCGAAGTCACTTGTTTCCGCACATGTACTTGCACCAACGTCACCCAGTGCGGTACGTACACCTTGTCCTACCCACATGTCTCCTGGTCATGGTATACCACAGTTGATCGACCGTGGCCTCTATACCCAGTCATGTACCAGTACTCACAAATCACCCTTTTGCGAGTGTTTGACATTTTCTGCCAAATTTTCTGCACCCTACAAGAACTTTTTCTTGGAAACATTCGTACTATGTTTGTGTACCATATTTTGTAAATATAAAATATGTATAATGTATATCGTGCATCTCCTCGAGAGATAACCAGCAGCTCCGTCGACAGCATAAATGACTATTCGTATTATTAGAATTGTCGAGAATGTGTTCGCGAACAAATCATAAGCAATTGTCTATTACACCATTCAAGCAATTTGCCAAGCAGTCATAAACTTATGTGCCGCATCTTTGATAGACATTTAACTACATATAATGAACCATGCCACCAGCTGTATAACATATATCGTGCATAATTGACCACTGTCACTCAGATGATTGCACGCCGTATATGCTAGCACATTGTGTAAGCAGGACTGAGAGTATCCTTACTCCTCTTTTGAATGATTGGAAGGCCTGTAACTGACGGGCATCTTTCCAGAGTGGGGAAGGCCTGTAACTGACGGACATCATTCCAAAGTGTAATGACTGAAGTCAACCTACATATAGGTATTGTCGTCATATGCAACCTTATACGTCACTGCAAGTCTCTACCCCGCCGCCAGTCGAGGTCACATAATTTTTTTTTTTTGTTATATCTCCCACATTTTTAGTTGTTGTTTTAAAGACTTTCTGTTAGTGTCCGCCGTATGCGTTGAATATCCTTGAGCTGCGATGGCGACGGTTATTGACGTCCTTAGAAAATTTACATTGAAGCCTGCCCCCAACCTTAGTAATATAATCTCCTTGCAATCTCTGTTGGTGCCCAAGCAATCACTTCGACAGTCGACAGGTTAAATATGTGTCCAATCAATAACTTCCACCTTCTACAAGTTTATATTCGTTTAGGCTTGAACCCTATATGGTCGACATACGTCGCCTTAAATTCCAAGTTAGCTCTGTATCAGTTCTACCCAATAATGGCTTGTAGTGTTGTTCTTTAGCCACCAGCATTAATTTAACTGAATTAATCACATCCACGAGCTCTTACACAGTGATGACTGGCTCAGCCCTAGATGAACAAAAAATGAAGTTGTCCCATGCATACAGCTGGAAAGTTCAGTACCTGTATAATCCGATCGGCACCTGAAAAAAACTTGTCATGAGGCCCTCTCAATCGTATGGTCCGTATCCATCCAGAGTGTATCATTGCCTTAAGACGAGTCAACCCATACATGAAAATTTCCGGAATTTTTGACTTAGTAGCCGAAATAGCAAAATAAATTCATTAGCATTTTGCTCGTGTACCAACAGCCCTAAGTTATCACTCCGCTTGATAACCCCTTTCATTATGTTGAATGGTCTTATCCAACGCGGAAATCGATTGTTGAGTCTCAGATAATAAACAATGGTCTAGCGTAGTATAGACCTCTGCTTTGGTATTTCATTCGGTAATAAATCAGAGGATAATTATGTCGCCACCTCATCAGTATGCAATGGCGACTGCAGTTGAATTCCAAGAAGTCATTTCAACAATCAAATACAGGCTTTCGTGTTCACGTAGTGACTTCACTCATCTTGTAACAAAAAAAAAAATTACACAATTAATTAATTTTAGTTAGCTTATCCTGTGAGGAACATAATATAATAAATACAGTAGTTCGGTCACTTAATGTGGTCAAAACCAAGAAGCACTTAATAAAGAGTGTTAAGTCTGAAATAAGTGAACTCAGTCAGAAGTGCCATTGGAAATGACGTGCCTGATATATTTATTAATCACCATCCTATCTGGAACGATATTTTCTCTACCATCGGGTCATGTAAAAATACCCGTCTATGGTTTCGGATGAGTCATCACTTTTATCTCATTTAAGCTCTCTATTCCACTAATCGGTCCGGTCCTCTGGTCCGGTCCTAAATCTCCTCTCATAGGTCCGGTGCTTATATCCGGTTCTAAATATCCGTCTAGGGTACTGTGTCCACACTTAAATATCTCGGACAGTGAACTATTGATATCATCGGATGCAAATGTTAATGCCTGGAATACCTCCTCGCCAAATATCGGGTTCATTGCTGTAAACTTCGAGGGATATTTCTATGTTTTAAACCGTGTTATACAAAATTAAAATACAATTTAAGTATGTTAAGATTTAGCAGTGATAGCTTGTGTAAGAATGATCGGGACTGCCTCTTAGTAAGAGCCTAAATATCCTCGATTACACAGGACGTAACTTTAGCTGTTCTTTATTGAATAATTTTCACTAGATGTACGAAGTGTTTATGACCACATGTCTAATTCGTAGAGAGACATAAGAACGTAAGTCAAGTTAATACATTAGCTAATAGAAATAAAGTTTCCTCTGTAGAAAAGTTAAAAAAAAAAGAAAAGACTTATTGGATTATGGAGATTGGCGGGAGGATCAAAATCTATAAGTAATAGTTCGGAGATTATAAAATTTAGTTTATAATATCCTACATCTACTAATGTCTCAAATAGGTCCAAGTAGATGAGTCATACCAAATACTCAGGCTATTGGAGCCATCAAAGTGAATTTAGAACACTTTGGAAATATTGGAAAAAGAGCTTGTACTAAATTATTTAAAATACAAATAAAACCAATGTATCATCTCAATTGATCTTGATATTTTAGACTGACTGGAGGCCGTATTTCTACACTGCCGTTGTACAAGAAAATCGATTTGCGCGACACTGGATCATCAATCAGCGTGAGCAGCTTCATTGACCGATGTGCTGCCCTGCTTTTGTAAACTTCGATGGAAATTACTAGGTTTCAAACTATATTAAACTAAAATACAATTTAGTCAGTTAGGATTTAGCAGTGGTAGCTTGTGTATGAATGATCGGGACTGCCTCTTGTTAAGAGCCTAAATATCCTCGATCACACAGGGTGTACCTCTAGCTGTTCTTTATTGAATAATTTTCACTAGAAGTACTAAGTGTTCATGACCACATGCCTAATTTGTAGATAGACATAATAGCGTAAGTCACGTTAATACATTAGCTGATATAAATAAAGTTCCATCTGAAGAAAAGTTAAAAGTAGAAAAAAAGACTTATTGGATTTTGGAGATTGGCGGGAGGACCAAAATCTATAAGTAGTAGTTCGGAGATTATAAAATTTAGTTTATAATATCCTACATCTACTAATGTCTCAAATAGGTCCAAGTAGATGAGTCATACCAAATACTCAGGCTATTGGAGCCATCAAAGTGAATTTAGAACACTTTGGAAATATTGGAAAAAGAGCTTGTACTAAATTATTTAAAATACAAATAAAAAACCAATGTATTATCTCAATTGATCTTGATATTTTAGACTGACCGGAGGCCGTATTTCTACATAGCCCCCAGTAGCTTTTAGAACTACGAACGTACGTTAAGATACGATCTAGTTGGTAAAGCGAAAACCAAAGTAAAAAACGGTTTCGGTCATGACTTATCGAGTAAGTATGTGCCTATATGTACGAGTTCAAGACTCATGTTGTACTCTATGTCGTTTAGTATTTGGTCCAGTAACCATTTCCGATGTAGGCGCCTTACGTTTATTATTTGGTAAGGTAATAGCCAAAAGGCTGTTCTTCATTAGTAAGTAAGTTTGAACAATTTTCTGCACTGTTGGTAAGCAGATCAGAAAGTTTAGTCACGTAGGAAGTAGGTGGCAAATAAGGAATTTCAGATCCGTCAGGGTTTGTAGTCACCTGAGGAAACCCTTTCGTTTATCTCGTGTGTTCTTATGTAAACGCTTATTCCATTTCTTATTAAAGATACGAAGAAAGTCGCGAGATTCACGAAATGCATCGGAGGTTAGCCAAGCTACTGTCCCATCCATGAAACGGGTCTTGTAGTAAGTGTAACCGTCTTCGGATGTTTTATCAATTATATCTTTGACTTGTGACTCCATAACTGGTATATCAGAATCAAATGAGCGAGCGAATGAGAGTTCGGAGGTAGGGATACGGTGAGTGCCTAGATTGGTTGCGCTAGTACCATCAATGTTATTCACTTCGTAAGTATCACTCTTCTCATCATGGTAGGAAATAATAAAAAAGGTCCTATCGTCTTAGAAGAGAGTTCGGTAACGTTGGCGTTTTTGATTTATAATGTTAACGTAATCGCCGACTTTGAACTGAACAATGTTCTTAGTGTTATTCCATCGGTCATACGCTTTAAGTAGGACGCGATTCTTGTGCTCGAGTAAACAGGGGTAAACAACGTTCTGCATATGCTCGATCTTTTGTAGCCACGGGGTAGCGTGTTTCGGGCGCAGTTTTATCAAACGTTGCTTGTAATTCACTATAGCGGCCAAAGAAATAGTGAAACGGAGTGTTCCAGTTTGAGGATTCATGCAGTTATTCATTTGAGTCTGAACCCATTTCAAATGATAAGGCCACATATCCTCAACGTCGTCTAGTGCGGTACGCAAGAGTTTCTTAAGTTCTCTATGACGTGTCTCATTTGCACCCCTGCGTTTGAGGTTTGTAAGGAACACCACGCCTATGGGTCATGCCTGATACGAGTATAAGTGCCTCCATTACGTCGGTACAAAACTCACTACCGTTATCAGAACATAGTACTCGGGGAAACCGAAGTCATTAAAGACGTGATAGCATAATTCTGCCACTGTTTGTGGACGTTTGTCTGGTATTGCATAAAGCAAGTTATAGCCCGAAGCCACACATAAGAAATGACAGATATATACATCGCCAGTATGCTTGGATCGCGGGAGTTTAACCAAATCGACTATGACTCGGCGCATCGGTTGGTCTTCTGTCACACTTTTTAGGGGTGCCCAACCGTATCGCTTGATCTGGTTCTTTTCACAATCAGTACAGCGTCGGTATACTTCACGTATGGTTTCTTTCAGCGCCGGGTGATCAAGCCCTGCACGAATAGCCATTTTATAAGTATGCTCATATGCTCGATGCGTTAAATTATGTATAATTTTAACTCTACTTTCGAGCTCCTCTAAGTCAGTCAGATTCTGCGTAACGCTGGCTGGATGAACCATAGTCCTGTTGGAAAGGGCAACCTCAGTATCAGGAGGGGTAGAGTCCTGAGATACATAATTGACAACATTGATTGTTGAAGTATCTTCTTCAGTTGTTTCTGCAACTCCTGGCTGTTCTTTAAGCAGCGCTTTAAGTAGTTGAGTGCGAGCTTCAGGTTCTCTTAGAGTTTTGAGTCTTTGATCCATGGCCTTAGCTAGTTCCATGTTTTTACGATCTCAATGCCGTTTCAATCGGCATTACCTGACTGCAATCTTGTTGGGTGCATGTGTTGTACGAGTCTTGAGCTTTTGTTCAAACTCTTTAGACTCCTCTAGTTTAGCTAAGAATTCGGTTGAGGGTTTCCACTTAGTGGTACCTGCAGGACCGATGCGACAAACAATGGTGTGTTTCCAAGGCGTCTTCTTAATAGAATAGGATCCCTGATACAAGAACGTGTCGGTTTCACGGTCGACATAAATAGGTTCGTCTTGAATCATATTAATTAAATCACGTATCCATGGGTCGGAGTTACGTAAGGGACAAACACAGCGTAATGGTAGATTTACTAATATTAACATAATTTAACAACTGTGCGATAAGTTGACAAGGTGGGTTAGCCCACGCATTATTATGCTTGATAAGTCAAGCTGAAATGCATCACCTTTAGGATGAGTCAACGACCTATATTCAGAAACCTGTTTGTTATGTTCTGCGGCGAACATATCAACAGTAAATGAACCCCATCGTGATTGAGCGAGGTTAAACCATTTTATTTAGCATCCAATCGGTTGCTAATAACTCTTTGACTGTTTTCTGGTAGTCGGGCACAAGTCGAGAGAGCATGTCAGGAAGATGGTTATGTATTCCTGGAATGTGTGTTATATTAAAAGCGAACTTGGCAATAATGTCATGCCAGCGGCTCACCAACTGTGAATCAGGGTTCATATCTTTTTTAAGTATGTTAAAGACTTTTGATCACAGGCGACAGTAAAGTAACTTCCATAAAGGTAGTCTTTAAACTGTCTTAGCGCAGTAACTATAGCAAGGAGCTCTTGTTTAACGGTAGGGTAATTCCGTTGACTCTTATTATAACTCTTGCTAAAAGAATTGTATGTAGCGCGGTTTACCATTTATCGTTTGGTAAAAGCACTCCACCTAGGGCTTTCCAGTTGGGCTCATGAGCCTTTCAAGATAGTTCGCCATTCACCTGGCTCACAGAAATGAATAAAGGCATTCATCATCTGCTTATCCCTAAGGCTGGCAGACTCCTTAAGTTGGTCGAAGGCCTTCAGTGTCTCCACTGTACTCTCATTAGTAGAGAAATCGACCTCAGCCTGCGCGTTACCTAGCTGCTTTATAAAGCTTGGTTCTAAGTGTTCACGAGGCTCATGCTCAGTGCTACGGGCTGCTAGTGCCAAGATGGTGTCTATTTCCTTTCTCTTGTTATCGATTAGATAGCGAATGTTATCCGCTTTCCTATCGTCAAGGTCAGAGTCATTCAATAGACGGTCCTCAAGGACTTGCATACCAGAGCGTAATAGCCTGAGACGAGTATGTCTGGTTCTCACTTCCTCATCCTCAGGATCAGAGCGGGAACTCTCTAACGAGGTACTGGTGTAGCGATTGCCAAAATCGTGATTACCAGGGTTAGTTGGCAAATGAGGGTCGATATTACGAGGATGGTAAGCCTCATCGAGTTCCATACGATCATATCCTCTGACAGGGTTAGGTTTGTCAAGAGGATGGTCGATGGTAGCATCAGAGCTATAGAGATTAAATTTTGAAATATTATCTCTCTCGCCAGTGGTAATTGGCTTAGTGGTAAACATACTGGCTGGTAAACCAGTAGGTCTCGGGTTCGAAACCCGGCCCGAATTTTTTTTTCTTCTTCTTCGGTATAGGAAGAATATCAGCCAAGTGGGACACGATAGAGGAGTCCACAACTGCTGCTGCCGCTAGCTCCTTCAAGAGCGCTTCAGTGCGGTTCAATTGGCGTCGAGATTGAGAGGATCCAACCACTCGTTGTCGAGTTGTGGCGTCCTCAGCTTCGGCCCCAAGATTTGAGCTGAATGGAATGGCTTCTCCATCGAAGGCGAAACCGAAATTTTCGGACAGGTCCAATACTTCCCTTTTCACGCCGGATTTGTGCTGGAGTGTCCTTTAGATGTGGAGTTATAATGCCCCGACATTCGTATCCACGAATTTTCCAGCCTTTCGACGTTTATCCCCAATATTTGACGGCACGTGGTCAGGGGCAAGCTGGGGTCCTGAGCTTCACTCCTAGGTGATACACGGACGCTGGCGAGCCTTTCCGCGGTAGTAGATACCTCTTCTTCCAAGGCTTTAGGATCCGACGAGTCATCCTCAGAATAATCCTCTGTACCAACCTCAGAATTTGCTTCCCCAACAGTATCCTCGGCAGGCTCAACTCCAGACAGGCTAGGTGTTTCCACAGGGATCTCAGGAACCTCGGCAGGCTTAGCAGGCTTAGAGCTAGCGGCTCCCTTGCCTTTAGAAGTACCCTTAGCCATAGTATTTGCTGGATAGTAAATCGATGTCAGACAGTCTAGAAGCAGTACACTACTGTAACTACTATTTAACTGAAAAATATGTAAACTTCGATGGAAATTACTAGGTTTTTCAAACTATATTAAACTAAAAATACAATTTAGTCAGTTAGGATTTAGCAGTGGTAGCTTGTGTAAGAATGATCAGGACTGCCTCTTGTTAAGAGCCTAAATATCCTCGATCACACAGGGTGTACCTCTAGCTGTTCTTTATTGAATAATTTTCACTAGAAGTACTAAGTGTTCATGACCACATGCCTAATTTGTAGATAGACATAATAGCGTAAGTCACGTTAATACATTAGCTGATATAAAATATAGTTCCATCTGAAGAAAAGTTAAAAGTAGAAAAAAAGACTTATTGGATTTTGGAGATTGGCGGGAGGACCAAAATCTATAAGTAGTAGTTCGGAGATTATAAAATTTAGTTTATAATATCCTACATCTACTAATGTCTCAAATAGGTCCAAGTAGATGAGTCATACCAAATACTCAGTTATTGGAGCCATCAAAGTGAATTCAGAACACTTTGGAAATATTGGAAAAAGAGCTTGTACTAAATTATTTAAAATACAAATAAAACCAATGTATTATCTCAATTGATCTTGATATTTTAGACTGACCTGGAGGGCCGTATTTCTACACTTTCGCGCTTCCTCCGCATGGAGTGTGCATGCCATTAGCACCGATGCAAACTTTTCGAACTCTGCGTACCTACGCTTCCTGCGCTTAGATCGCCCTCTTCTTTAGCAAGCTTTGGCCAGAGTATCTCGCGTTTTCTCCATTACTTCCACGCCTGTATTTTTTAAACGTTCAGCAGTCACATTACGGTTTTCGCGCCTGAAGAAGTAAGCTGAAGTCCTTGTTCTCTTGCATTGAATTAGTTATGTCGTCACCATATTCCGCCACTTTGAATGTCCAAACCAAAGCATATGGTGAAAGT
>LUCW03001728.1:0-22325 GCA_001586965.3 Sphaeroforma sirkka
TAAGTATAGTGTGAGTGTGATGTGGTAACACCATGAGCATACTCTCAGATGGGCACGCTCTTCGTGATCTCCATCACAGCGCCTTTACATGTTCCGTCCACCACACCAATAGAGTTGCGCATGTTCCGGGCCTTCTACGTACTAGTGTCCTCAGCTATATGTTGAGCCCCTCTGCGAAACAATGTCGCCATGTTCCGCCTGCTGCGTAATAATGTGCCAGCATCGTTCCGTCTTCTACATACTAATGCCTACCAGGGTCTTCGTTTGGTAACGTAGCAATGTTATCCAAATCAACACCACCACAGCGACTATGCAATACGTTTGAGGGCTGCGGATTCTACCGACTCTCAAAGTGTTTGCGCCAAAATTCAACACGGCGTGTCCACCGAGGTTGCACTCACCTCTGAGTAAGAGTCGCCCGCAGGGGTGCTCGCCTGTACTCTCAGCATCTAAATAAACACAATGCGTTCTATTCTGTCAACTGTGATGGTTTGCCATTATGCAACACGCTTGTGAGGCTGCGGTTGCTCACTGACTTCAAAATGCCTACGCAAAGTTCAATGCACCGTGTCCTCAGGGTTGCTCGCCACTGAGTTAGAGTCACCAGGATGCTCGCCTTGTACTCTAAGCATATAGATATACTTGGCCACACACAACCAGCATTTTCGTGTAACTAGACCGCACGATCCACCTCCTGGGTAGAATTCTCTGAACCTTCCGCGCTGGATAATAGTGCCAGCCTTGTAATGTTTGATCAATTTCAATTTGTTAGTAGCAATATGTTATGAATGACGCTCAGCACCTTATACTTGTGTGTATGTTAATATTCTTTTGCAATACTGCGTTGTGTGTTCTGCTATGATGAGATATGTCTTGCATGAGCGATGTTCTGTAATGTCTACACGTGGTGTGTCAGCTAGTGTGTATGTGTTATGTATGTTGTGTCTCTCTGCTTATATTAATCCTTAAAGTAACCCATTCTGTTTAATAAATAAATAAATAATTACATGTGTTGTTTTCGTTGATTTGAAAATCTACCGAGAGTGTGTGTATATGTAAATATCCTATATACTCAATAATACACAGAATCTAGCTAATTGTTTGTTATAGACACACATACCAGGATTCACACCCGCAGCTTTTGTGCTGTCAGTTATATTTACTCCACACCAATACATAGCATGCTTGTGTGTGAACATAAACACGCGCTTGCAATGTCGCCGCCTTGGTCATTCATGCACTGACCAAGGCCGCATCTTACCTTAAATTATCTGGGCTTGCGCTCGACTGTACCCCGTGTATTCTCAAGCCGTATTCAACTGGTAGCTTGCCTGTGTCACCAACAGTAGCAACCATTTCCGTGTTTGATTGTCGCTCCGCCTATCCTCGGCGATGCGCAACACCATATCGCCGTTGTATTCTCTCTGCCAGTCTCGACAAATCCTCTACTATCGGCAACTCCTCATCGTAGTATCCCAGTATCAATCCTTCTTCCGGCCACAGCAGTTGCTCGCGGCAGCACCAAATCCCATTAGCACAGAAACGATCCACAGCAATTTCTCTCGCGGCAGCATCAAAGTCCATTAATAAATAAACGATCGACAGCAGTTTCTCCCACGGCAGCGCAAAATTCCTTAGCAAAACAGCGATTCTTCATCGAGCCATAGCAAGTCCTCCACGGTAACGCCACCGCTCGGCAGTCAGCTGTTGACCCATTGACAAGCCACATCACGTTGTCGTCCAACTTTAGGTGTATCACCTTATAAATACGTCATGGTTACCTTCACACTGCCTCATAAAGTTTGCGTTATACTCGTCAGCGTACAGCAAATTGTCGATTGTAACTGAATGATGTCTCCGCACCAAGTTATGCATTGTAATACACACAACCCCATATTGTTTTCTCAGCATAGGAACACTAGCCGTAGCTCCTGGATATTTTAACGTGTGCGTCACCTCTCCGACACTTAAAATAAAAAGTTGTACTTCCTGTATTTACGTCAGCAGCATGTAAAAAAAGCTCTGTGTGCGTAAAATTCTCTCAGAGTTAAATATACTTGTGTTAGTGAACACTCGGGTCCATAGCAGAATTACTATCTGCACCATAACCTTTCCCCGTCATGTGTGTCAGACCTTGTCAATTGTGTCTACTCGAAGTCACTTGTTTCCGCACATGTACTTGCACCAACGTCACCCAGTGCGGTACGTACACCTTGTCCTACCCACATGTCTCCTGGTCATGGTATACCACAGTTGATCGACCGTGGCCTCTATACCCAGTCATGTACCAGTACTCACAAATCACCCTTTTGCGAGTGTTTGACATTTTCTGCCAAATTTTCTGCACCCTACAAGAACTTTTTTTCTTGGAAACATTCGTACTATGTTTGTGTACCATATTTTGTAAATATAAAATATGTATAATGTATATCGTGCATCTCCTCGAGAGATAACCAGCAGCTCCGTCGACAGCATAAATGACTATTCGTATTATTAGAATTGTCGAGAATGTGTTCATGAACAAATCATAAGCAATTGTCTATTACACCATTCAAGCAATTTGCCAAGCAGTCATAAACTTATGTGCCGCATCTTTGATAGACATTTAACTACATATAATGAACCATGCCACCAGCTGTATAACATATATCGTGCATAATTGACCACTGTCACTCAGATGATTGCACGCCGTATATGCTAGCACATTGTGTAAGCAGGACTGAGAGTATCCTTACTCCTCTTTTGAATGATTGGAAGGCCTGTAACTGACGGGCATCTTTCCAGAGTGGGAAGGCCTGTAACTGACGGACATCATTCCAAAGTGTAATGACTGAAGTCAACCTACATATAGGTATTGTCGTCATATGCAACCTTATACGTCACTGCAAGTCTCTACCCCGCCGCCAGTCGAGGTCACATAATTTTTTTTTTTTTTTGTTATATCTCCCACATTTTTAGTTGTTGTTTTAAAGACTTTCTGTTAGTGTCCGCCGTATGCGTTGAATATCCTTGAGCTGCGATGGCGACGGTTATTGACGTCCTTAGAAAATTTACATTGAAGCCTGCCCCCAACCTTAGTAATATAATCTCCTTGCAATCTCTGTTGGTGCCCAAGCAATCACTTCGACAGTCGACAGGTTAAATATGTGTCCAATCAATAACTTCCACCTTCTACAAGTTTATATTCGTTTAGGCTTGAACCTATATGGTCGACATACGTCGCCTTAAATTCCAAGTTAGCTCTGTATCAGTTCTACCCAATAATGGCTTGTAGTGTTGTTCTTTAGCCACCAGCATTAATTTAACTGAATTAATCACATCCACGAGCTCTTACACAGTGATGACTGGCTCAGCCCTAGATGAACAAAAAATGAAGTTGTCCCATGCATACAGCTGGAAAGTTCAGTACCTGTATAATCCGATCGGCACCTGAAAAAAAAAAACTTGTCATGAGGCCCTCTCAATCGTATGGTCCGTATCCATCCAGAGTGTATCATTGCCTTAAGACGAGTCAACCCATACATGAAAATTTCCGGAATTTTTTTTGACTTAGTAGCCGAAATAGCAAAATAAATTCATTAGCATTTTGCTCGTGTACCAACAGCCCTAAGTTATCACTCCGCTTGATAACCCCTTTCATTATGTTGAATGGTCTTATCCAACGCGGAAATCGATTGTTGAGTCTCAGATAATAAACAATGGTCTAGCGTAGTATAGACCTCTGCTTTGGTATTTCATTCGGTAATAAATCAGAGGATAATTATGTCGCCACCTCATCAGTATGCAATGGCGACTGCAGTTGAATTCAAGAAGTCATTTCAACAATCAAATACAGGCTTTCGTGTTCACGTAGTGACTTCACTCATCTTGTAACAAAAAAAAAAATTACACAATTAATTAATTTTAGTTAGCTTATCCTGTGAGGAACATAATATAATAAATACAGTAGTTCGGTCACTTAATGTGGTCAAAACCAAGAAGCACTTAATAAAGAGTGTTAAGTCTGAAATAAGTGAACTCAGTCAGAAGTGCCATTGGAAATGACGTGCCTGATATATTTATTAATCACCATCCTATCTGGAACGATATTTTTCTCTACCATCGGGTCATGTAAAAAATACCCGTCTATGGTTTCGGATGAGTCATCACTTTTATCTCATTTAAGCTCTCTATTCCACTAATCGGTCGGTCCTCTGGTCCGGTCCTAAATCTCTCTCATAGGTCCGGTGCTTATATCCGGTTCTAAATATCCGTCTAGGGTACTGTGTCCACACTTAAATATCTCGGACAGTGAACTATTGATATCATCGGATGCAAATGTTAATGCCTGGAATACCTCCTCGCCAAATATCGGGTTCATTGCTGTAAACTTCGAGGGATATTTCTATGTTTTAAACCGTGTTATACAAATTAAAATACAATTTAAGTATGTTAAGATTTAGCAGTGATAGCTTGTGTAAGAATGATCGGGACTGCCTCTTAGTAAGAGCCTAAATATCCTCGATTACACAGGACGTAACTTTAGCTGTTCTTTATTGAATAATTTTCACTAGATGTACGAAGTGTTTATGACCACATGTCTAATTCGTAGAGAGACATAAGAACGTAAGTCAAGTTAATACATTAGCTAATAGAAATAAAGTTTCCTCTGTAGAAAAAGTTAAAAAAAGAAAAGACTTATTGGATTATGGAGATTGGCGGGAGGATCAAAATCTATAAGTAATAGTTCGGAGATTATAAAATTTGGTTTATAATATCCTACATCTACTAATGTCTCAAATAGGTCCAAGTAGATGAGTCATACCAAATACTCAGGCTATTGGAGCCATCAAAGTGAATTTAGAACACTTTGGAAATATTGGAAAAAAGAGCTTGTACTAAATTATTTAAAATACAAATAAAAACCAATGTATCATCTCAATTGATCTTGATATTTTAGACTGACTGGAGGCCGTATTTCTACACTGCCGTTGTACAAGAAAATCGATTTGCGCGACACTGGATCATCAATCAGCGTGAGCAGCTTCATTGACCGATGTGCTGCCCTGCTTTTGTAAACTTCGATGGAAATTACTAGGTTTCAAACTATATTAAACTAAAATACAATTTAGTCAGTTAGGATTTAGCAGTGGTAGCTTGTGTATGAATGATCGGGACTGCCTCTTGTTAAGAGCCTAAATATCCTCGATCACACAGGGTGTACCTCTAGCTGTTCTTTATTGAATAATTTTCACTAGAAGTACTAAGTGTTCATGACCACATGCCTAATTTGTAGATAGACATAATAGCGTAAGTCACGTTAATACATTAGCTGATATAAATAAAGTTCCATCTGAAGAGAAAAGTTAAAAAGAAAGAAAAAGACTTATTGGATTTTGGAGATTGGCGGGAGGACCAAAATCTATAAGTAGTAGTTCGGAGATTATAAAATTTAGTTTATAATATCCTACATCTACTAATGTCTCAAATAGGTCCAAGTAGATGAGTCATACCAAATACTCAGGCTATTGGAGCCATCAAAGTGAATTTAGAACACTTTGGAAATATTGGAAAAAAGCTTGTACTAAATTATTTAAAAATACAAATAAAAACCAATGTATTATCTCAATTGATCTTGATATTTTAGACTGACCGGAGGCCGTATTTCTACATAGCCCCCCCAGTAGCTTTTAGAACTACGAACGTACGTTAAGATACGATCTAGTTGGTAAAGCGAAAACCAAAGTAAAACGGTTTCGGTCATGACTTATCAGTAAGTATGTGCCTATATGTACGAGTTCAAGACTCATGTTGTACTCTATGTCGTTTAGTATTTGGTCCAGTAACCATTTCCGATGTAGGCGCCTTACGTTTATTATTTGGTAAGGTAATAGCCAAAGGCTGTTCTTCATTAGTAAGTAAGTTTTGAACAATTTTTTCTGCACTGTTGGTAAGCAGATCAGAAAGTTTAGTCACGTAGGAAGTAGGTGGCAAATAAGGAATTTCAGATCCGTCAGGGTTTGTAGTCACCTGAGGAAACCCTTTTCGTTTATCTCGTGTGTTCTTATGTAAACGCTTATTCCATTTCTTATTAAAGATACGAAGAAAGTCGCGAGATTCACAGAAATGCATCGGAGGTTAGCCAAGCTACTGTCCCATCCATGAAACAGGTCTTGTAGTAAGTGTAACCGTCTTCGGATGTTTTATCAATTATATCTTTGACTTGTGACTCCATAACTGGTATATCAGAATCAAATGAGCGAGCAGAATGAGAGTTCGGAGGTAGGGATACGGTGAGTGCCTAGATTGGTTGCGCTAGTACCATCAATGTTATTCACTTCGTAAGTATCACTCTTCTCATCATGGTAGGAAATAACAAAAGGTCCTATCGTCTTAGAAGAGAGTTCGGTAACGTTGGCGTTTCGATTTATAATGTTAACGTAATCGCCGACTTTGAACTGAACAATGTTCTTAGATGTTATTCCATCGGTCATACGCTTTAAGTAGGACGCGATTCTTGTGCTCAGTAAACAGGGGTAAACAACGTTCTGCATATGCTCGATCTTTTGTAGCCACGGGGTAGCGTGTTTCTCAGGCGCAGTTTTATCAAACGTTGCTTGTAATTCACTATAGCGGCCAAAGAAATAGTGAAACAGGGGGTGTTCCAGTTTGAGGATTCATGCAGTTATTCATTTGAGTCTGAACCCATTTCAAATGATAAGGCCACATATCCTCAACGTCGTCTAGTGCGGTACGCAAGAGTTTCTTAAGTTCTCTATGACGTGTCTCATTTGCACCCTGCGTTTGAGGTTTGTAAGGAACACCACGCCTATGGGTCATGCCTGATACAGTATAAGTGCCTCCATTACGTCGGTACAAAACTCACTACCGTTATCAGAACATAGTACTCGGGAAACCGAAGTCATTAAAGACGTGATAGCATAATTCTGCCACTGTTTGTGGACGTTTGTTCGGTATTGCATAAAAAGCAAGTTATAGCCCGAAGCCACACACAAGAAAATGACAGATATATACATCGCCAGTATGCTTGGATCGCGGGGTTTAACCAAATCGACTATGACTCGGCGCATCGGTTGGTCTTCTGTCACACTTTTTTTGGGGTGCCCAACCGTATCGCTTGATCTGGTTCTTTTCACAATCAGTACAGCGTCGGTATACTTCACGTATGGTTTCTTTCAGCGCCGGGTGATCAAGCCCTGCACGAATAGCCATTTTATAAGTATGCTCATATGCTCGATGCGTTAAATTATGTATAATTTTAACTCTACTTTCGAGCTCCTCTAAGTCAGTCAGATTCTGCGTAACGCTGGCTGGATGAACCATAGTCCTGTTGGAAAGGGCAGCCTCAGTATCAGGAGGGGTAGAGTCACTGAGATACATAATTGACAACATTGGATTGTTGAAGTATCTTCTTCAGTTGTTTCGCAACTCCTGGCTGTTCTTTAAGCAGCGCTTTAAGTAGTTGAGTGCGAGCTTCAGGTTCTCTTAGAGTTTTGAGTCTTTGATCCATGGCCTTAGCTAGTTCCATGTTTTTTTTACGATCTAATGCCGTTTCAATCGGCATTACCTCGACTTCTACAATCTTGTTGGGTGCATGTGTTGTACAGAGTCTTGAGCTTTTGTTCAAACTCTTTTAGACTCCTCTAGTTTAGCTAAGAATTCGGTTGAGGGTTTCCACTTAGTGGTACCTGCAGGACCGATGCGACAAACAATGGTGTGTTTCCAAGGCGTCTTCTTAATAGAATAGGATCCCTGATACAAGAACGTGTCGGTTTTCACGGTCGACATAAATAGGTTCGTCTTGAATCATATTAATTAAATCACGTATCCATGGGTCGGGTTACGTAAGGGACAACACAGCGTAATGGTAGATTTACTAATATTAACATAATTTAACAACTGTGCGATAAGTTGACAAGGTGGGTTAGCCACGCATTATGCTTTGATAAGTCAAGCTGAAATGCATCACCTTTAGGATGAGTCAACGACCTATATTCAGAAACCTGTTTGTTATGTTCTGCGGCGAACATATCAACAGTAAATGGAACCCATCGTGATTGAGCGAGGTTAAACCATTTCTTATTTAGCATCAATCGGTTGCTAATAACTCTTTGACTGTTTTCTGGTAGTCGGGCACAAGTCGAGAGCATGTCAGGAAGATGGTTATGTATTCCTGGATGTGTGTTATATTAAAAGCGAACTTGGCAATAATGTCATGCCAGCGGCTCACCAACTGTGAATCAGAAGGTTCATATCTTTTAAGTATGTTAAAGACTTTTGATCACAGGCGACAGTAAAGTAACTTCCCATAAGGTAGTCTTTAAACTGTCTTAGCGCAGTAACTATAGCAAGGAGCTCTTGTTTAACGGTAGGATAATTCCGTTGACTCTTATTATAACTCTTGCTAAGAATTGTATGTAGCGCGGTTTACCATTTATCGTTTGGTAAAGCACTCCACCTAGGGCTTTCCAGTTGGGCTCATGAGCCTGGGAGATAGTTCACAGGGTATTCACCTGGCTCACAGAAATGAATAAAGGCATTCATCATCACATGCTTTATCCTAAGCTGGCAGACTCCTTAAAGTTGGTCTGAAGGCCTTCAGTGTCTCCACTGAAAGGCTCTCATTAGTAGAAATCGACCTCAGCCTGCGCGTTACCGAGCTGCTTTACAAAGCTTGGTTCTAAGTGTTCACGAGGCTCATGCTCAGTGCTACGGGCTGATAAGTGTGCCAAGATGTTTGTCTATTTCACTTTCTCTTGTTATCAGATTAGAAGTAAGATGTATCCGCTTTCCTATCGTCAAGGTCAGAGTCATTCAATAGACGGTCCTCAAGGACTTGCATACCAGAGCGTAATAGCCTGGAGTATAGCAGTATGTCTGGTTCTCACTTCCTCATCCTCAGGATCAGGCAGGGAACTCTCTAACGAGGTACTGGTGCAGCGATTGCCAAAATCGTGATTACCTGCCAGGGTTAGTTGGCAAATGAGGTAACATGATATTACGAGGATGGTAAGCCTCATCGAGTTCCATACGATCATATCCTCTGACAGGGGTTAGGTTTTTGTCAAGAGGATGGTCGATGGTAGCATCAGAGCTATAGAGATTCTAAGCTTATTTTTGAAATATTATATCTCTCTCGCCGAGTGGTAGTGGCGCTTAGTGGTAAACATACTGGCTGGTAAAGCCAGTTGGTCTCGGGTTCAAAAGAAACCCGGCCCGTTTTTTAATTTTTTTCTTCTTCTTCGGTATAGGAAGAATATCAGCCAAGTGGGACACGATAGAGGTCCCACAACTGCTGCTGCCGCTAGCTCCTTCAAAGGCGCTTCCAGTGCGAGTTCAATTGGCGTCGAGATTGAGAGGATCCAACCACTCGTTGTCGAGTTATGGCGTCCTCAGCTTCGGCCCCAAGATTTTGAGCTGAATGGAATGGCTTCTCCATCGATGGCGAAACCGAAATTTTCGGACAGGTCCAATACTTCCTTTTCACTCCGGATTTGTGCTGGAGTGTCCTTTAGATGTGGAGTTATAATGCCCCCGACATTCGTATCCACGAATTTTCCAGCCTTTCGACGTTTATCCCCAATATTTGACGGCACGTGGTCTGGGGGGGGCAAGCTGGGGTCCTGAGCTTCACTCCTAGGTGATACACGGACGCTGGCGAGCCTTTCCGCGGTAGTAGATACCTCTTCTTCCAAGGCTTTAGGATCCGACGAGTCATCCTCAGAATAATCCTCTGTACCAACCTCAGAATTTGCTTCCCCAACAGTATCCTCGGCAGGCTCAACTCCAGACAGGCTAGGTGTTTCCACAGGGACCTCAGGAACCTCGGCAGGCTTAGCAGGCTTAGAGCTAGCGGCTCCCTTGCCTTTAGAAGTACCCTTAGCCATAGTAATTGCTGGATAGTAAATCGATGTCAGACAGTCTAGAAGCAGTACACTACTACTGTAACTACTATATAACTGAAAAAATATGTAAACTTCGATGGAAATTACTAGGTTTCAAACTATATTAAAACTAAAATACAATTTAGTCAGTTAGGATTTAGCAGTGGTAGCTTGTGTAGTAAGAATGATCAGGACTGCTCTCTTGTTAAGAGCCTAAATATCCTCGATCACACAGGGCGTACCTACTAGCTGTTCTTTATTGAATAATTTTCACTAGAAGTACTAAGTGTTCATGACCACTTGCCTAATTTGTAAATAGACATAATAACGTAAGTCACGTTAATACATTAGCTGACTACGCGCAGTAAATTTAGTTTCCAGTCACGAAGAAGTAAGTTAAAAAAAAAGAAAAAAGACTTATTATCAATCAGTGTTTCCCTTAAGGAGATTGGCAGGGAGGACAAAATCTATAAGTAGTAGTTCGGAGATTATAAAATTTAGTTTATTGTGTATCTCACATCTACTAATGTCTCAATATAGTCCTAAGCTATTATTATTTGTTGTCATACACCAAATCTCAGGCTATTGGAGGAATCGATGAATTTTGAACACTTTGGATGATATTGAATGACGCTAGGGGACAAATTTACCAAAACAGAGGTGTCATCAAACCCATGTATCCGATTTTAGACTGTGAGGCGGTATTTTAACTTAACCCTTGACGTATATTAGCTGATATCAATTCATTTCCTTGCAGACGAACCCCGGTGTGTCTCCACGTTAGAAAGAAGATGGCTAAAGGACACACATGATAACTGGAAAGACTCAAAGGCTTATTCGGGTTCACACTCAGTCACGGGTTACGTATCAATTGCGCCAACATATGGAATCCCTGGTTGCAGCATTTGGTCATTGCAATATTCCTCATGCACTACTAAAGTTCCGAATAAATAGGTCCAAGTGAATCAGCTGGTGACAGGGTGGAATATTCGCAGCCTGACCTGGTGCCATCAAACATCATTTGAACACATTATATTGGTGGAACATTCTTGCCTGAGTAACCTTATGGAAATATAATCCACTGTCTAGTGGTCTTACTGTGATCAGATACTGATCCAAGCAGCAAAAATATCATTCACGGGCACGCAAAAATTCTTCGGTTTCCCAAAGATGGAGAAATCAGTTATTTTCAAATCTTGACAGCCATATCTGTAGCGTGGACTACGACGGCGAGAGGTTGCCTAGGGACTTCAGCTCGACTACAATAATAGCACAAATCCACTTTCTCCATTGATAAACCTGCCGTATTGATGACGTGATCAAACCATCACTTGCTTCCGTATGGATTTTGCTCACCTGATTTACTGTAATCTTTACGGGCTAGTGCACACATATGAACGGAGACCCTTCGGAGGTGTCTTTCTACTTGGACGTCCGGAAGTACTCACAAAACTTTGTGCCAATATGGATGTAATATTTCAAAATCCTTTTCTATAGCAATCTGAGTTCACCATAAACGTCAATAGTACACTCTTGCCTGGCAAACACGACAGCTTTAACAGAGTCTTCGAGTCTACAATATGATCGTATGGAACTCGATGAGGCTTACCATCCTCGTAGTCATCGACCCCTCATTTGATCAACTGACCCTAATACATCACGATTTTGGCAAGTTCTACTCCAGTACCTCGTTACGCTCCCGAAGTAATCCTGAGGTTGAGTCTGTTGAGCGTTTCAGACTTTGACTGGTCTCAGGCTATGTTGGTGGCTCTGGTATGTAGATCTACTTGAGGACAATCTATTGAATGACTCTGACCTTGATGATAGCAAATAGCGTATAACATTCGCTATCCCAATCGATAACAAGAGAAAGGGGATAGACACCATCCAATCTCTAAAGCCAATAGCAGTCATGAGCCTCGTGAACACTTCAGACCAAATTTATAATATTAGCTAGGTAACGCGCAGGCTTAGGTGAGTATCTCTATGTTGAGAGTACAGTGGAGACACTGATAGGCCTTTGACCAACTTTGCTGAGTCTGCCAGAAGTTGGGGATAAGCAGATGATGAATGCCTTTATTAGTATACTGTGAGCCTGAGGATGCCTATGGCGAACTTAACTTGAAGGCTCATGAGCCCAACTTCAAGAAGCCCTACCCTGGCACCAGTTGCGTGATAATAAACTTTAACACCTTTTTTGAAGATGCACGTGACCGTGAATTTCTACAGAGTCTCGCAAGTTCTTTGCGAACGTCTTCACTATTCGAGGTGCTCTAGCTCTATGACAAGATATGAATACTGGATGGGATTTCGTACCTATACTGGCGAATAGTTATTAATTTGTCAGATGATGGAGACTCTGGGAGCTAACTCTTTAAGAAAGTCAATGACGACATCATCGCCTATGGTGATTTGCGATCTATGCCTTGGTCTGTCTTTGAGAAGATAGTACATAAAGCATACCAATTTCCTCTACTAGAGTACTTTAGTACCACGAGCTACCACCCAGCCCACTAAGCGAAACGCAGTAGAGACTAATACTAGAGAAGCGTAGTACTAAGAAACCTCGCACTACTACTGAGGGGGTACTGGCTCTACTTCTACCGAACCGAAAGGTGATAAGAAGGTGAGAGCGCCTTGCGATAATAGTGTGGTTACAACCTCACAAAACGTAATGGCAAGTGGAATGGTAGACACGACCCTGTTAAGTGTGCAACCAGGCAAGCCAGATTTTGGACACTATATGAAAGAGTGTGCTACTCTGCAAGGGGTACTAACGGTTGGCACAAACTGGATTGCAAGGACGACCAGGACGTCCAAGTTAAACTGACAGTATTATATGTGCGCACTAGAGAAAGATTATGAGAAAATGTTCAATAAAATCTATACCAGCTGAGATGAACGTATCTTCAAAACAGTTTCGTAAATGAAGAAAAAAAAAGTTATGGCACTATTTGATCCAGGGGATGAAGTCTCTGCTATCTCATGCCGAGTAGCCTACGCTACAGATATGGCTGTCCATAACGAAACAACTGATTTAATCTTGGGAAATGGCAAAGTTACTACGGATTATGAACATGAGCCATTGACTATGCATTTGATACATAATGCTGTCAGATAGAAGAGAAGTTGAAGACTCACCTAATCGCTACTGACAATGTCTCAGGAATACGATTTAAGATATAGGTCTAAATGACTGATCTTCTCAGTTTAGGTATAACACTCACTGGTTTGATATATGTGGGCTAGGACACTCCAAAGATCAGTCAGATGATAATATGTTAAAGATACCTCAAACCTCCGGAAGGTGAAGAAGGATATGATTCCGCACTTTACCGAATATATAATTACTTACAAGTTTATACAAAACAGGAAGATTGCAATAACTGACTGATGTATGTTTAAGTTCTCTAATGGGTACGTTAGACTTGACTTAACAAACGTCGACTTCTCTAAGTTAAAGTGTCCTTCACATAACTACGTGAGTTGGAGACACAAAGACGTTGTCAAAACCCAAATCGAAGATTGGTTAAAACAGGGTCTAATTGAAATCAATTATGATGCAACCCCAGTTAACTTAGCTCTCTTAGCGGTCGATCAATATAAATCTGATGGAACGTTTAGTAAAACAAGAAGTAGTACTAGACCTGTCACCAATCAACAAACTAATTCCGCAACATAGTTTTCCCTTACCTAAGATAAGCGAGATACTACGCAAAATGGCATTTGCGACTATCTTTTCCAAGATAGACTAAAAAAAGCTGCATTCCATCAACTACAGAATATGAGCCTCATATAAGATACTTTTCCTTATTTACTTGGCAAGGTAAGAAGTACCAGTTTAAAGGTGCACCTGAAGGCTTACACATGTATTACCTTCTTTCTTCCAACATTGTTATGATGGAACTATTTGCGGACCTGTCGTATAACTATATCAGTCTATTTAGATGATATAGTTATCTTTACAAAACTACTATGTGGTCAGAATACAAGTACTTATATTTATTTGATTATTTTTAGGTTTATTACAAGTTTTACAGTTTATCAGAATAATCTGATAAACTGGGTTTTAGGGTTTTGCTGGTTTTACAGCACATGACTAATGACTCATTTAAGAGTCAGTCATTTTAGGATTACTGTTTATAATTACTAATAAATGAACAACGTCCCCCCTCCCTGAGGAGGGAGAACGTTGAGATACAGTTATCTCGCGTATACTTACTACATTTTTAACTTACCATAGAAGTTGTTAGTTTATTAGTAATTACAGAGAAAGCTACAGAATATGAATTAGTCAGTAGCTGGCACATATTTTTTTGTTATAAGTATAACAATTGAAAGACAATGCGAACAGAGAATGTCGCATCAAATTGAACGATTTAGATTATCCGAACGATTTAGATTGAATTGAACGATTTAGGTTGATTAACGACGTGTGACGACGAGGATGAAGAAAGAATCTACTAATACGAGTGAACCCGAAGAGCGAACATTCCAATCAAGCAGAACATTAACCAGGGTCAACAAGGAAAGTCTCACGACGATCAAATGACGAAATCAGACAATCAGTCAGAATCCACAGATAAGTAGTCATGTGTGAGTACAGGTAGGGAAGGTTGTTTTCAGTGTGAGACAAGTACAAATCGTATTGCAAGCTAATGAGCTTAAATTGTATTTAAGAAGTTGTTAGAAGAAAGTTCTTTAGGATCCACAGTAGGGTAATAGAGATGGGAGATGTACATGGTTAGTACCGACTCGGTTAGTACGATGACGCAAAAGAATCAGCGGCATACTAGATTATTTTACAAAAGTTTTCAGAATGGGATATTAGGAAGCATACAGAGACACAAGTAAGCACCTGTGAGTTATTAGGAGCATATAAGGGTGGGGGGCGCACATAACACGAACGATGCAAGTAAATACAAGGTTAAATTGTGAAAATGATATGCGAACACACTCAAATCACTAGAACTTCCAGATAAATCAGGTCAACGGAGAGGATCAACAGTATGCACAGAAGGTGTGGTTGACGGCAGCTTAGTTTAGGAGTGCAATAACGAGCAATCGTTCTTAGATCAAGAAGCATATTCCAACAACCGCAACAGCACATGACAAGGACATCACGGGTAAGAAGAGTAAAAGAGAGGAGCGATGAGGGAAGTTCCCAACAGGGTCCTGCGAATAGGCCGTCATTAGGCCGGAGTAAGAGCTGGCGAGGAGTAGAACAAGAAGTGCTCCGACTAATGAGGCACTCAACCATATGTTATTGTGGGATGAAGAGTAAGACAGCTGGTAGTGTTAGAGTATATAGACTATCCACACTACTTATGTTAGTGTAGGAAATAAAACAGTCACGAGGGAACCCACACGAGTTCCTCGGAGATCGATGTCGAGACGTTATGTGTTTGAAGGATGAAATTTAATAGAAAATGGATATTTATATTCAGTACTCTATCAGTTCATTCGCACACATTTCTAGTTCTCCATTGACAAACAACTCACCAACCATGTCCTACCCCGCCAAAGTCGTAGACAGCAACTCTTGAATCCTGAGCGCCGCAAGGAAGATGATATCGACCGACGTGGAACTAAACGTCGTCAGTCCCATACGGAACGCTCCGCTCCGCACTCAGGTCAGGCACTGGAGGGGCAACAACAGACACATCTTGGGGCTCCCACACATTATTTCCGCGGACGACAAGCAGCCACCAACAGCAAACAAAATGGACCTGCACAATCTGACGAGGATGTCATATTCGAGGGTGAGACCAAGGAAGTACCCGACCTGCGTGCGGACAGTAGTCAGACTTTTATTGGTGAACAGGTAGCCAGTGAAGGGCTGTCCCCTCGTTCGTCTCGGGATACTCCAGGGGCCTTATTTCCCAGTAATGACCCACCACGCCTCCCACCTAACAAGCGGAAGCGTCACCGGAACCGTACCAACAACAAGGAAACGGCACGGGAACAATCGTCAGCTCAGAAACTCACGGAGCTGATGACACAACAAGCAGTCTCTTTGAAAAAAATACGAACAGAGGTTACAGCGCATAAACGCCGGACGAACTACAAGGGGGCCGGCCGCTAAGGAGAGTTCTTCTGACGCACACGAACGGGTACAGGCAGTACCAGAGGACGAAGACAACCCTACCTTCCGAATTCAAGGCTGTGAGCGTCCGTTTTATGGACTTGGGTACAAATCACCAGGGTCAGAGGACAGTTCAACCGAGGAGGATGATACTCTGTCTGCCAGTGAGAACACACCAACTTTTCAAGAGTTCGCACATGAACAAGCAGCCAGATGAACAAGCAGGCGGTGAAGAATAGACAGCCAGATTAAGAATGCCTCAAAGGTAAGCAGAAGCGCCCAGTGAAGAATAGACAGGACCGATTAAGTACGAACCTGCGCCAACAACAGCAACGTCAGTGGGGCGAAAGCGCCCAGTGAATATGTACAGACACATAAACGACAAGAGAAGGAGACAACAGTGCCTCCGCCCACACCGGCTAGTATCGAGAAAAGGCGACAGGCGCTACACGCACGGATACTACAGTTAAGTGACGAGCTATGCCAAGCAATCGAGGAGAATAACACGGCTCGAGCTGAAGCTCTTCGGGGCGTGATTGAGACACTTCGAGCTACATTAGAGTCCCGACCGGTAGAGAAGCGTCCCGTACCTTCACCACGTACGTGGCCTGATTGGCCGTCGAACAGATACTACCTACATGATATCATGGAACGGGACACAAGAGGGGCTCTCCTCGAGGCGTTCAAGAACGCACAAATCGCAGGGCTGGACGAGTTGGAACCTTACATGGTTTCATAAGGTACTATCTTACTTCAAGGCGGAGAAGTCAACGCTGGACTACATCCGCGACAACTCTGAACGGTTGAAGACATGCACACCTCAACTACAGATCGAACAGATCTGTTCGCACGAAACACAAGCCACTGTCGATCCCGCGTTTCGCAAGTTAGCCAAGGGCCAAAGTCGGAACATGCACACTCCTCTTATGGAACAAATGACACAGCTCATGGAGAACCACAGGAGGGCACGTGAACGGTGCCAGACAGATGCCGACTTCCAACAGAATTTAGTGAACCACTGCATTGTACAACTGTTAGAAGAAGCTCTCAACGGCCGTACGTATGAACGTACTCTACAGTTGCATCCCAAATGGCAACTGATGGAGACACACGAGCTTATACAGCTGTTGAGCCCTGACATTCAGGATGCACAGCAACGTACGGCAGCACGTTTCCAGGGTCGCAACAACCGCGAGGGCCCGACGACCAATGGAAGTCGCGACCACACCAATAGCCGCCCCAACCTACAGACGAGTAGACGACAAACGCAGAATTGGACTCAACGGCCCCAACCTACGGTACCAACGACTTGTGCGGGGTGCCAGGCACAGGCGCCACCAGGTGGTAGGCACATCCCACGGTGTCACCATTTCAGGGCGTCGCAAGCGGTGAGCGCAGAGGGTCGGGCAAGGCTATATGACAACAACCGTCCTTTGAGGGACGTACAATCGGTACACAGACCGTCCACAACGTCAACCGCAGGACAGGGGCAGAATACATCCCAGACTAGAGACGTAGTTACAATCCGTCCGACGCCTCAAGTACAGGTGAATGCGATTACACAGGACGAAGACTTGGCTCCACCATCGGAAGCTACAGAGATTCATATCAACACGATCCTTTACGAAGACTTCGAGCACATGACGTCACCACCAAACCACACCTATGACACGTGGGAGTCGGTAGCCGATCATGCATGAGAGGTGAGGGTGTCTGAGTCGGATAGGAGCTTCATATTTGTTACCACGATTGGAGCAGTGATGGCAATACAAGACCCATTGCTGACGTCAGACAACCGAGTCTATATTCAAGTACAAATCAACGGACGTACGTTCAAAGCCTTGATAGACACGGGAGCAAATAGAAGTTGTATCTCACAGACATCCGCAGACCTCCTTGGCCGACCAATAACTCCGGCACCACCTGGGTCATTTATATATTTAGCTGACAAGGCGGTGCGAACTCCTCGACTGGGGACGACGGAAGTGGTACCTATAAGGTACGGTACCAGAATTATCGACGGTTCATTAGAATTGATGAACTTGCCGACGGGTATAGATGTTATAGTGGGGCAAGATATGTTGAAAGGCTTGGGCCTATACATAGGCGGTATCCAATCGCCACTTGCACCAATAGACCCCACAGAACTAGAAGAGCTCCTCGAACCCATACCACGCCGACAGGCACCTAACACGACGGAACCCGTCGATGTACGCGAACGGTTGGCACAGGATTTGGAAGCCAATGCGAAAATTGCCGACAACGCGCGCTGTCGTCTGGAAGGGAGTGAGGTAACCATCCCAGTAACCCATGAACAAGCGTTGCAGATGCGGCGATCGGCGCGTAACTTCGTATCCGATCGATGGCTCCCTATGTGGATGAACAAGTGAAGAAGTGGTTGACGGATTTGGTGATCACGAAACGAACGACACCAACGACTGTTAATCTTCCTCTCCTTGCGGTACCGACATTCGATGCGGAAGGCAACGTCAAGAAGGTACGCGTGTGTTTAGACATGCGTGCCGTTAACGCGCTTATTCCTGGTGACCAGTTCCTGATCCCCAAGGTCAACGAACTCATATCTCGCCTCAAGAGTAAGAAGTACTACACGACGCTGGACATATCGGCTGCATACCACAGGCTGCCCATCCATCCAGACTCACAATACTTATTTAGTTTTACACACGAACGTTATCAGTACTCGTTCACATCAGCACCGTTCGGTCTTCATGTACTCACGCAGCAGTTTCAACGTACCTTGAGTACAATACTTGATGGCTTACCGGTTCACCACTATATCGATGACATAGTTATCGCCAGTGACGGTTATGACGAACACGTTAGGACGGTGCAGAAGGTGATACAACGCTTAACATACCACAGTTTTTAAAGCTTAACCCTGCCAGAGTGCCACTTCGCTATCTCCGAAGTCATGATCCAGGGAAGAAAGTATCGGCACAAGGCATTGACATTGACCATGAAAAGCAGGCCAAGCTGATCGACTGGCCCACACCACAACGATACAAAGATATAGCCTCGGCGTTGGGTTTAGCAAATTACCTCCACGAACATCTGCCTAATTTCGCGAACACGGTTGCACCCTTGCGCGAATTTTGCAAACTCAAACCAAAGGAGTTGATAGGTGATCGTTGGGGAGGAGAGACATGCACAGGCGTGGCAGGCAATGAAAAGACGCAGTGGTGAATGCTGTGGCGTTACACTTTCCGGTCGACGGCATGCATTCCTCTGAACTTGGAAACCGACGCTAGCGATTACGGTTTAGGGGAGCGCTATTCCAATGGGTCAACGGTAAGAAACATTACTTAATGTTCTTTAGTAAGACTCTGAACCATGCGCAACAGAACTACGCCACACCTATGAAGGAGTTACTGGCATTGGTATATGGACTGACACATTTCAGGGAATACTTGGATGGGCAACGGTTTGGTGGTCTTCACGGACCACAAGGCCCTTGTGTATATGAACACACAGCTCAAAGCTTAATCCGATGCTTCAGAGATGGCATCATATCATCGCGCCATTCAACTTTACCATATCGCATATACCAGGAGAGACAAATGTAAAGTCCCCGGACATGTTAAGTAGAGTACACGAGGGGACAGCGGAGCAGGACGAACTCTCGAAATAATGTATACCGACGGCTGGCAGTTATTCCCTAGTTACTTTTGAACAAGCGCAACAACACTTTGGACCGAATGACATAGATGTATTTGCGGACCCAACCAACGCTCAGCTTCCTCGGTTCTGGACGAAGGATGATGGGGAAGGAGCGTTTGCCCACGACTGGTCGATAGTCGATGGATGGATGAACCCGCCTTGGGAACAGATACACAGGATGTTACGCAAGATACGAGCCGACGGCGCACGGGCCACAGTATGTCTACCATGGGTACCAAGAGCACCATGGTTCGACCTGTTCAAGCAGTTATTGCAGACAGAACCGGTGCTGGTACCACGGACACCACACACGTTCCTCAAGTACGCTAAGTACGCATGTGGGAAGACACCATGGGGTCATACCGTGCAGTACGGGTGGGTCCTCCCAATGGATTCAAACTGGACCCGCTGTTTTCACAGCGACTTGGTTTTGCAGAACCAAAGCATACAAAATATGTCATGTGCTTAGACACAGCGCGAGAAATCTCAGTGGCACTGGCAGATGCAGAGGGTCAACCGGCGTTTGCACAAGCGAGTCCGGCGGAGAAACAGCGTCGTACGCAACTCACGCAAGCGCAACACGAACAAGGACATCATGGGGCGGCGGACACAGTCCAACAACTTCGTCAGAACGGTCACATTTGGCCAGGGGCACTTGAGTTAGCCACAGAAGTTAAGCGGCAATGTGGCACATGTTTGGGACAGGACACACTTCGTAAAGGTTTCCACCCGATGATTAGCATCGATGCACGCTACCCGTGGGACCATATTCAAGTGGACTACATCCCGATGCCACTGGAGTCAGACGCAAGAACAATTATATTCTTCACGTCTTTAGACATCGCCACAGGCTATTCTATCCTTCGAGCCACACCGGACAAGACAAAGGAAACCACGACACAGACACTCATAGAGATTTTTTGGCGAACATGGTTTCCCCGTAAAAATCAAACAGACATGGGGAAGGAGTTCACCAACAAGTTAGTGGAGCTTCTGGTCCAGGAAGTGGGGATGCTACATAAGGTGTCTCCACCATATCGACCCCAAGTGCTGGGCGCGGCAGAACGACGTCACAAGGAGATTACACGTTCTATTCGACAATGCTGTGAGGCAGTTCCCCTTCGATGGGACGAACGCCTTCCGTTTACGATGCTATACCAGAACCTTCGGATATCCGTCGCCATAAGAGTGCACCGTTTAGCGTGTACTTTGGCCGCCGCCATGTTCCGTTCATGATTTCACGGACGAGTTACCGGATTCTCAGCCGATGACGAATGACACCTGGGCACAACGATTAGACCAGTTACAGGACACTATATTGCCGACCCTCCACCACATTACCAAGAAGTATACAGGCAAGCTTACGACGACATTTGACCGCCTGCATGCTCACGACTTGGTACATTTCGACGAAGGAGATGTGGTCATGGTACGATCAGAAGGCCGAACAACGAAGGCTATGCGGCCATTGTTTGGACCATATGTAGTCAAAGCTAGATTACGGCCAACGCTACGAGTTAGCGGAACAAGGATGGTTCCGCCCCACCAGAATTCAAAGACCAAACCGGTACGGGTGGAACTCCTCCGTTTAGTGCATAGACGCACAGACCCACCAATTAACGAAGACTTATGGACCGAAGGAGGGGTTGAGTTTCGCCATATTATCACACATCGTACGAATGATGAGACGGGGAAATTAGAATACCTGGTGAGATGGCGAGAAGGCGAACCAACGTGGGGAAACAGCAGAAGCTTTTGATGATGCCAACGATATCGCGGCCTACCACAAAGCCGCAGACACGGACACGTAAGCGCCAACGTGCACAAGTCTAATACTTTATCTTCAATATAACTTTGTTCTCGGATATCGAGCTCAAGCTCTGGAGCATAAACCAGCAACTCTAGCTCCCGAGTATAAAACCAGCCACTCGAGCTCTTGAGTATAAAAAAGCAGCGACTCTAGCTCCCGAGTATAAAACCAGCAACTCTAGCTCCCGAGTATGGAAACCAGCCACTCGAGGCTCTTGAGTATAAAAAAGCAGCGACTCTAGCTCCCGAGTATAAACCAGCCACCCCAGTCTCCCATGAGCAAAGCTCGCGAGAATAAAAGCAGCACTCAGAGCTCGCGAGGAAAATCGTCAGCGGCTCGAGGGAAAATCGTCAGCTCAAGCTCGCGAGGTTAAATGAGCCACTCTTGCTTCTGAGTATAACACAGCTGAAATCAATCAAACAACTCCTTGGGCATTGTTTTGAAACAGCGGGTTAATGGTTTGCACGGTTTCTGCCACTGGCAGTTTTTCTCCGACACAAATACAGTCCTATATTGTACTTGCCAAACTCCCATGTGCTGACACAGATGAACAGTAGCTTCAAGAATTCAAACACGACTGGGTCGCTCGAGACGTACACATCTGGTCCTCTAAAAGGCTCTCACAGGTATAAAAATGCTCTGAGCACAAGTGCTCTATGGCTCTCTGAGAGGATAAATGCCAGCTGTAGAAATGCTCACAGCTCTCGAGGATAAATGCCCAGCTGATGCTCTGGCTCAGGGATAAATAAATTTAGCTTTGCTCTAGCTCTCGAGGATAATGCCAGCACATAAGGTAAATATATGCTGTTCTTATCATTCCTGAAGCTGGCACACTGCTTTGTTCAGTGCTTCAGTCTTGGGGGGTTGT
>LUCW03001729.1:0-35000 GCA_001586965.3 Sphaeroforma sirkka
TTATAATCTCGAACTACTACTTATAGATTTTTGGTCCTCCGCCAATCTCCAAAATCCAATAAGTCTTTTTTTCTTTTTTTAACTTTTCTTCAGATGGAACTTTATTTATATCAGCTAATGTATTAACGTGACTTACGTTATTATGTCTATTTACAAATTAGGCAAGTGGTCATGAACACTTAGTACTTCTAGTGAAAATTATTCAATAAAGAACAGCTAGAGGTACGCCCTGTGTGATCGAGGATATTTAGGCTCTTAACAAGAGGCGGTCCCGATCATTCTTACACAAGCTACCACTGCTAAATCCTAACTGACTAAATTGTATTTTAGTTTAATATAGTTTGAAACCTAGTAATTTCCATCGAAGTTTACATATTTTTTCAGTTATATAGTAGTTACAGTAGTGTACTGCTTCTAGACTGTCTGACATCAATTTACTATCCAGCAATTACTATGGCTAAGGGTACTTCTAAAGGCAAAGGAGCCGCTAGCTCTAAGCCTGCTAAGCCTGCCGAGGTTCCTGAGGTCCCTGTGGAAACACCTAGCCTGTCTGGAGTTGAGCCTGCCGAGGATACTGTTGGGGAAGCAAATTCTGAGGTTGGTACAGAGGATTATTCTGAGGATGACTCGTCGGATCCTAAAGCCTTGGAAGAAGAGGTATCTACTACCGCGGAAAGGCTCGCCAGCGTCCGTGTATCACCTAGGAGTGAAGCTCAGGACCCCAGCTTGCCCCCCCCCTGACCACGTGCCGTCAAATATTGGGGATAAACGTCGAAAGGCTGGAAAATTCGTGGATACGAATGTCGGGGGGCATTATAACTCCACATCTAAAGGACACTCCAGCACAAATCCGGAGTGAAAAGGAAGTATTGGACCTGTCCGAAAATTTCGGTTTCGCCATCGATGGAAGCCATTCCATTCAGCTCAAATCTTGGGGCCGAAGCTGAGGACGCCATAACTCGACAACGAGTGGCTGGATCCTCTCAATCTCGACGCCAATTGAACCGCACTGAAGCGCTCTTGAAGGAGCTAGCGGCAGCAGCAGTTGTGGACCCCTCTATCGTGTCCCACTTGGCTGATATTCTTCCTATACCGAAGAAGAAGAAAAAAATTCGGGCCGGGTTTCGAACCCGAGACCTACTGGTTTACCAGCCAGTATGTTTACCACTAAGCCAGTTACCACTGGCGAGAGATAATATTTCAAAATTTAATCTCTATAGCTCTGATGCTACCATCGACCATCCTCTTGACAAACCTAACCCTGTCAGAGGATATGATCGTATGGAACTCGATGAGGCTTACCATCCTCGTAATATCGACCCTCATTTGCCAACTAACCCTGGTAATCACGATTTTGGCAATCGCTACACCAGTACCTCGTTAGAGAGTTCCGCTCTAATCCTGAGGATGAGGAAGTGAGAACCAGACATACTCGTCTCAGGCTATTACGCTCTGGTATGCAAGTCCTTGAGGACCGTCTATTGAATGACTCTGACCTTGACGATAGGAAAGCGGATAACATTCGCTATCTAATCGATAACAAGAGAAAGGAAATAGACACCATCTTGGCACTAGCAGCCCGTAGCACTGAGCATGAGCCTCGTGAACACTTAGAACCAAGCTTTATAAAGCAGCTAGGTAACGCGCAGGCTGAGGTCGATTTCTCTACTAATGAGGGAGTACAGTGGAGACACTGAAGGCCTTCGACCAACTTAAGGAGTCTGCCAGCCTTAGGGATAAGCAGATGATGAATGCCTTTATTCATTTCTGTGAGCCAGGTGAATGGCGAACTATCTTGAAGGCTCATGAGCCCAACTGGAAAGCCCTACCCTGGCACCAGTTGCGTGATAATATACTTAACACCTTTTTTTTGAAGATGCACGTGACCGTGAACTTCTAGAGTCTCACCAAGTTCTTTGCGAACGATACCACTATTCGAGGTGCTCTAGCTCATATGACACATATGAATACTCGGATGGGTGGTCGTACCTATACTGGCGAATACTTATTAATTTGTCAGATGATGGAGACTCTGGGAGCTAACCTCTTTAAGAAAGTCAATGATGACATCATCGCCTATGGTGATTTGCGATCTATGCCTTGGTCTGTCTTTGAGAAGATAGTACACAAGCATACCAATTCCTCTACTAGAGTACTTAGTACCACGAGCTACACCCAGCCCACTAAGCGAAACGCAGTAGAGACTAATACTGCGCGTAGTACTAAGAAACCTCGCACTACTACTGGAGGGGGTACTGGCTCTACTTCTACCGAACCGAAGGTGATAAGAAGGTGAGAGCGCCTTGCAAGAAGTGTATGGTTACAACCTCACACAAAACGTAATGGCAAGTGGAATGGTAGACACGACCCTGTTAAGTGTGCACCAGGCAAACCAGATTTTGGACACTATATGAAAGAGTGTGCTACTTGCAAGGGTACTAACGGTTGGCACAAAGAGGATTGCAAGGACTTACCAGACGTCCAAGTTAAGCACTGACAGTACCATATGTGCGCACTAGAGCAAGATTATGAGAAAATGTTCAATAAAATCTATACCAAAGGAGATGAACGTATCTTTCAAACAGTTTTCGTAAATGGAGAAAAGTTATGGCACTATTTGATCCAGGGGCTGAAGTCTCTGCTATCTCATGCCGAGTAGCCTACGCTACAGATATGGCTGTCCATAACGAAACAACTGATTTAATCTTGGGAAATGGCAAAGTTACTACTTGCGAACAAGCCATTGACTATGCACACATAATGCTGTCAGATAGAAGAGAAGTGAAGACTCACCTAATCGTTACTGACATGTCTCAGAAATACGATTTAATTATAGGTATGACTGATCTTCTCAGTTTAGGTATAACACTCACTGGTCTGCCTAATGGGCTGGACCCGAATAAAGATCAGTCAGATGATAATATGTTAAAGATACCTAAACCTCCGGAAGGTGAAGCAAAGGATATGATTCCGCACTTCACCGATATAATTATGGACTTAATTATACAAAACAGGAAGATTGCAATAACTGACTGGTGTATGTTTAAGTTTCTCTAATGGGTACGTTAGACTTGACTTAACAAACGTCGACTTCTCTAAGTTAAAGTGTCCTTCACATAACTACGTGAGTTGGAGACACAAAGACGTTGTCAAAACCCAAATCGAAGATTGGTTAAAACAGGGTCTAATTGAAATCAATTATGATGCAACCCCAGTTAACTTAGCTCTCTTAGCGGTCGATCAATATAAATCTGATGGAACGTTTAGTAAAACAAGAGTAGTACTAGACCTGTCGCCAATCAACAAACTAATTCCGCAACATAGTTTTCCCTTACCTAAGATAAGCGAGATACTACGCAAAATGGAGGTGCGACTATCTTTTCCAAGATAGACTTAAAAAAGCTGCATTCCATCAACTACAGATATATATGAGCCTCATAGGAAATACTTTTCCTTTACTTGGCAAGGTAAGAAGTACCAGTTTAAAGGTGCACCTGAAGGCTTACACATGTTACCTTCTTTCTTCCAACAAGTTATGATGGAACTATTTGCGGACCTGTCGTATAACGTATCAGTCTATTTAGATGATATAGTTATCTTTACAAAGACAGCACATGAACATGCTAAACTCGTTAAAGAAGTCTTAAAGCGACTTAATCATACTAAACTTAAGATTAACGAAGACAAGTGTTCTTTTGCTAAAGATACTATACACTTACTTGGCTACAAAGTATCTGCAGCAGGGGTAGAAATTGATCCTGGCAAGAAACAGTTTCTGTTGGATTTATCAACACCAATTACTGGAAGAGATGTGAACTCTGTGTGTGGGTTTGTTAACTTCTTCTCGGATTCGGTACCGCATCTTTCTCATTACTTAAAGCCTTTCAGTCACCTACGGCTGCACAAAGGACCTTTGGGAAAGCTTTGGACTAAAGAATGTGATGATGCATTTAAACTAGTCAAAAGTAAAGTAATGGACGCACCCATCATGCAGTACCCTGTGGATGGTGTCCCATCAAGTAGCAACCGACGCTTCAGATCGAGCGGTAGGTGGAGTGCTTTACCAAACGATAAATGGTAAACCGCGCTACATACAATTCTTTAGCAAGAGTTATAATAAGAGTCAACGGAATTACCCTACCGTTAAACAAGAGCTCCTTGCTATAGTTACTGCGCTAAGACAGTTTAAAGACTACCTTTATGGAAGTTACTTTACTGTCGCCTGTGATCAAAGTCTTTAACATACTTAAAAGATATGAACCCTGATTCACAGTTGGTGAGCCGCTGGCATGACATTATTGCCAAGTTCGCCTTTAATATAACACACATTCAGGAATACATAACCATCTTCCTGACATGCTCTCTCGACTTGTGCCCGACTACCAGAAAACAGTCAAAGAGTTATTAGCAACCGATTGGATGCTAAATAAGAAATGGTTTAACCTCGCTCAATCACGATGGGGTCCATTTACTGTTGATATGTTTGCCGCAGAACATAACAAACAGGTTTCTGAATATAGGTCGTTGACTCATCCTAAAGGTGATGCATTTCAGCTTGACTTATTAAAAAGCATAATGCGTGGGCTAACCCACCTTGTCAACTTATCGCACAGTTGTTAAATTATGTTAATATTACTAAATCTACCATTACGCTGTGTTGTCCCTTACGTAACTCCGACCCATGGATACGTGATTTAATTAATATGATTCAAGACGAACCTATTTATGTCGACCGTGAAACCGACACGTTCTTGTATCAGGGATCCTATTCTATTAAGAAGACGCCTTGGAAACACACCATTGTTTGTCGCATCGGTCCTGCAGGTACCACTAAGTGGAAACCCTCAACCGAATTCTTAGCTAAACTAGAGGAGTCTAAAGAGTTTGAACAAAAGCTCAAGACTCGTACAACACATGCACCCAACAAGATTGCAGTCGAGGTAATGCCGATTGAAACGGCATTAGATCGTAAAAACATGGAACTAGCTAAGGCCATGGATCAAAGACTCAAAACTCTAAGAGAACCTGAAGCTCGCACTCAACTACTTAAAGCGCTGCTTAAAAGAACAGCCAGGAGTGGCGAAACAACTGAAGAAGATACTTCAACAATCCAATGTTGTCAATTATGTATCTCAGGACTCTACCCTCCTGATACTGAGGTTGCCCTTTCCAACAGGACTATGGTTCATCCAGCCAGCGTTACGCAGAATCTGACTGACTTAGAGGAGCTCGAAAGTAGAGTTAAAATTATACATAATTTAACGCATCGAGCATATGAGCATACTTATAAAATGGCTATTCGTGCAGGGCTTGATCACCCGGCGCTGAAAGAAACCATACGTGAAGTATACCGACGCTGTACTGATTGTGAAAAGAACCAGATCAAGCGATACGGTTGGGCACCCCTAAAAAGTGTGACAGAAGACCAACCGATGCGCCGAGTCATAGTCGATTTGGTTAAACTCCGCGATCAAGCATACTGGCGATGTATATATCTGTCATTTCTTATGTGTGGCTTCGGGCTATAACTTGCTTTATGCAATACCGAACAAACGTCCACAAACAGTGGCAGAATTATGCTATCACGTCTTTAATGACTTCGGTTTCCCCCCGAGTACTATGTTCTGATAACGGTAGTGAGTTTTGTACCGACGTAATGGAGGCACTTATACTCGTATCAGGCATGACCCATAGGCGTGGTGTTCCTTACAAACCTCAAACGCAGGGTGCAAATGAGACACGTCATAGAGAACTTAAGAAACTCTTGCGTACCGCACTAGACGACGTTGAGGATATGTGGCCTTATCATTTGAAATGGGTTCAGACTCAAATGAATAACTGCATGAATCCTCAAACTGGAACACTCCCGTTTCACTATTTCTTTGGCCGCTATAGTGAATTACAAGCAACGTTTGATAAAACTGCGCCCGAGAAACACGCTACCCCGTGGCTTAAAGATCGAGCATATGCAGAACGTTGTTTACCCCTGTTTACTCGAGCACAAGAATCGCGTCCTACTTAAAGCGTATGACCGATGGAATAACACTAAGAACATTGTTCAGTTCAAAGTCGGCGATTACGTTAACATTATAAATCGAAACGCCAACGTTACCGCCTCCGGTCAGTCTAAAATATCAAGATCAATTGAGATAATACATTGGTTTTTTATTTGTATTTTAAATAATTAGTACAAGCTCTTTTTCCAATATTTCCAAAGTGTTCTAAATTCACTTTGATGGCTCCAATAGCCTGAGTATTTGGTATGACTCATCTACTTGGACCTATTTGAGACATTAGTAGATGTAGGATATTATAAACTAAATTTTATAATCTCCGAACTACTACTTATTGATTTTGGTCCTCCGCCAATCTCAAAATCCAATAAGTCTTTTTTTTTTTTAACTTTTCTTCAGATGGAACTTTATTTATATCAGCTAATGTATTAACGTGACTTACGTTATTATGTCTATTTACAAATTAGGCAAGTGGTCATGAACATTTAGTACTTCTAGTGAAAATTATTCAATAAAGAACAGCTAGAGGTACGCCCTGTGTGATCGAGGATATTTAGGCTCTTAACAAGAGGCAGTCCCGATCATTCTTACACAAGCTACCACTGCTAAATCCTAACTGACTAAATTGTATTTTTAGTTTAATATAGTTTGAAACCTAGTAATTTCCATCGAAGTTTACAAAATGGCAACTGATGGAGACACACGAGCTTATACAGCTGTTGAGCCCTGACATTCAGGATGCACAGCAACGTACGGCAGCACGTTTCCAGGGTCGCAACAACCGCGAGGGCCCGACGACCAATGGAAGTCGCGACCACACCAATAGCCGCCCCAACCTACAGACGAGTAGACGACAAACGCAGAATTGGACTCAACGGCCCCAACCTACGGTACCAACGACTTGTGCGGGGTGCCAGGCACAGGCGCCACCAGGTGGTAGGCACATCCCACGGTGTCACCATTTCAGGGCGTCGCAAGCGGTGAGCGCAGAGGGTCGGGCAAGGCTATACGACAACAACCGTCCTTTGAGGGACGTACAATCGGTACACAGACCGTCCACAACGTCAACCGCAGGACAGGGGCAGAATACATCCCAGACTAGAGACGTAGTTACAATACGTCCGACGCCTCAAGTACAGGTGAATGCGATTACACAGGACGAAGACTTGGCTCCACCATCGGAAGCTACAGAGATTCATATCAACACGATCCTTTACGAAGACTTCGAGCACATGACGTCACCACCAAACCACACCTATGACATGTGGGAGTCGGTAGCCGATCATGCATGAGAGGTGAGGGTGTCTGAGTCGGATAGAGCTTCATATTTGTTACCACGATTGGAGCAGTGATGGCAATACAAGACCCATTGCTGACGTCAGACAACCGAGTCTATATTCAAGTACAAATCAACGGACGTACGTTCAAAGCCTTGATAGACACGGGAGCAAATAGAAGTTGTATCTCACAGACATCCGCAGACCTCCTTGGCCGACCAATAACTCCGGCACCACCTGGGTCATTTATATATTTAGCTGACAAGGCGGTGCGAACTCCTCGACTGGGGACGACGGAAGTGGTACCTATAAGGTACGGTACCAGAATTATCGACGGTTCATTAGAATTGATGAACTTGCCGACGGGTATAGATGTTATAGTGGGGCAAGATATGTTGAAAGGCTTGGGCCTATACATAGGCGGTATCCAATCGCCACTTGCACCAATAGACCCCACAGAACTAGAAGAGCTCCTCGAACCCATACCACGCCGACAGGCACCTAACACGACGGAACCCGTCGATGTACATAACGGTTGGCACAGGATTTGGAAGCCAATGCGAAAATTGCCGACAACGCGCGCTGTCGTCTGGAAGGGAGTGAGGTAACCATCCCAGTAACCCATGAACAAGCGTTGCAGATGCGGCGATCGGCGCGTAACTTCGTATCCGATCGATGGCTCCCTATGTGGATGAACAAGTGAAGAAGTGGTTGACGGATTTGGTGATCACGAAACGAACGACACCAACGACTGTTAATCTTCCTCTCCTTGCGGTACCGACATTCGATGCGGAAGGCAACGTCAAGAAGGTACGCGTGTGTTTAGACATGCGTGCCGTTAACGCGCTTATTCCTGGTGACCAGTTCCTGATCCCCAAGGTCAACGAACTCATATCTCGCCTCAAGAGTAAGAAGTACTACACGACGCTGGACATATCGGCTGCATACCACAGGCTGCCCATCCATCCAGACTCACAATACTTATTTAGTTTTACACACGAACGTTATCAGTACTCGTTCACATCAGCACCGTTCGGTCTTCATGTACTCACGCAGCAGTTTCAACGTACCTTGAGTACAATACTTGATGGCTTACCGGTTCACCACTATATCGATGACATAGTTATCGCCAGTGACGGTTATGACGAACACGTTAGGACGGTGCAGAAGGTGATACAACGCTTAACATACCACAGTTTTAAGCTTAACCCTGCCAAGTGCCACTTCGCTATCTCCGAAGTCATGATCCTAGGGAAGAAAGTATCGGCACAAGGCATTGACATTGACCATGAAAAGCAGGCCAAGCTGATCGACTGGCCCACACCACAACGATACAAAGATATAGCCTCGGCGTTGGGTTTAGCAAATTACCTCCACGAACATCTGCCTAATTTCGCGAACACGGTTGCACCCTTGCGCGAATTTTGCAAACTCAAACCAAAGGAGTTGATAGGTGATCGTTGGGAGGAGAGACATGCACAGGCGTGGCAGGCAATGAAAGACGCAGTGGTGAATGCTGTGGCGTTACACTTTCCGGTCGACGGCATTCCTCTAAACTTGGAAACCGACGCTAGCGATTACGGTTTAGGGGGAGCGCTATTCCAATGGGTCAACGGAGAGTCAAATGTGCTCCCGGACATGTTAAGTAGAGTACACGAGGGGACAGCGGACAGCAGGACGAACTCGAAATAATGTATACCGACGGCTGGCAGTTATTCCCTAGTTACTTTGAACAAGCGCAACAACACTTTGGACCGAATGACATAGATGTATTTGCGGACCCAACCAACGCTCAGCTTCCTCGGTTCTGGACGAAGGATGATGGGGAAGGAGCGTTTGCCCACGACTGGTCGATAGTCGATGGATGGATGAACCCGCCTTGGGGACAGATACACAGGATGTTACGCAAGATACGAGCCGACGGCGCACGGGCCACAGTATGTCTACCATGGGTACCAAGAGCACCATGGTTCGACCTGTTCAAGCAGTTATTGCAGACAGAACCGGTGCTGGTACCACGGACACCACACACGTTCCTCAAGTACGCTAAGTACGCATGTGGGAAGACACCATGGGGTCATACCGTAGTAGCACGGGTGGGTCCTCCCAATGGATTCAAACTGGACCCGCTGTTTTCACAGCGACTTGGTTTTGCAGAACCAAAGCATACAAAATATGTCATGTGCTTAGACACAGCGCGAGAAATCTCAGTGGCACTGGCAGATGCAGAGGGTCAACCGGCGTTTGCACAAGCGAGTCCGGCGGAGAAACAGCGTCGTACGCAACTCACGCAAGCGCAACACGAACAAGGACATCATGGGGCGGCGGACACAGTCCAACAACTTCGTCAGAACGGTCACGTTTGGCCAGGGGCACTTGAGTTAGCCACAGAAGTTAAGCGGCAATGTGGCACATGTTTGGGACAGGACACACTTCGTAAAGGTTTCCACCCGATGATTAGCATCGATGCACGCTACCCGTGGGACCATATTCAAGTGGACTACATCCCGATGCCACTGGAGTCCAGACGCAAGAACAATTATATTCTTCACGTCTTAGACATCGCCACAGGCTATTCTATCCTTCGAGCCACACCGGACAAGACAAAGGAAACCACGACACAGACACTCATAGAGATTTTTTGGCGAACATGGTTTCCCCGTAAAAATCCAAACAGACATGGGGAAGGAGTTCACCAACAAGTTAGTGGAGCTGCTGGTCCAGGAAGTGGGGATGCTACATAAGGTGTCTCCACCATATCGACCCCAAGTGCTGGGCGCGGCAGAACGACGTCACAAGGAGATTACACGTTCTATTCGACAATGCTGTGAGGCAGTTCCCCTTCGATGGGACGAACGCCTTCCGTTTACGATGCTATACCAGAACCTTCGGATATCCCGTCGCCATAAGAGTGCACCGTTTAGCGTGTACTTTGGCCGCCGCCATGTTCCGTTCGCCGATTTCACGGACGAGTTACCGGATTCTCAGCCGATGACGAATGACACCTGGGCACAACGATTAGACCAGTTACAGGACACTATATTGCCGACCCTCCACCACATTACCAAGAAGTATACAGGCAAGCTTACGACGACATTTGACCGCCTACATGCTCACGTCTTGGTACATTTCGACGAAGGAGATGTGGTCATGGTACGATCAGAAGGCCGAACAACGAAGGCTATGCGGCCATTGTTTGGACCATATGTAGTCAAAGCTAGACACGGCCAACGCTACGAGTTAGCGAACAAGGATGGTGGTCCGCCCCACCAGAATTCAAGACCAAACCGGTACGGGTGGAACTCCTCCGTTTAGTGCATAGACGCACAGACCCACCAATTAACGAAGACTTATGGACCGAAGGAGGGGTGGAGTTTCGCCATATTATCACACATCGTACGAATGATGAGACGGGGAAATTAGAATACCTGGTGAGATGGCGAGAAGGCGAACCAACGTGGGAAACAGCAGAAGCTTTTGATGATGCCAACGATATCGCGGCCTACCACAAAGCTTCGCAGACACGGACACGTAAGCGCCAACGTGCACAAGTCTAATACTTTATCTTCAATATAACTTTGTTCTCGGATATCGAGCTCAAGCTCTGGAGCATAAACCAGCAACTCTAGCTCCCGAGTATAAACCAGCCACTCGAGCTCTTGAGTATAAAAAGCAGCGACTCTAGCTCCCGAGTATAAACCAGCAACTCTAGCTCCCGAGTATAAACCAGCCTCTCGAGCTCTTGAGTATAAAAAAGCAGCGACTCTAGCTCCCGAGTATAAACCAGCAACTCTAGCTCCCGAGTATAAACCAGCCTCTCGAGCTCCTGAGTATAAACCAGCCTCTCGAGCTCTTGAGTATAAAAAAGCAGCGACTCTAGCTCCCGAGTATAAACCAGCCACTCGAGCTCTTGAGTATAAAAAAGCAGCGACTCTAGCTCCCGAGTATAAACCAGCCTCTCGAGCTCTTGAGTATAAAAAAGCAGCGACTCTAGCTCCCGAGTATAAACCAGCGACTCTAGCTCCCGAGTATAAACCAGCAACTCTAGCTCCCGAGTATAAACCAGCCTCTCGAGCTCTTGAGTATAAAAAAGCAGCGACTCTAGCTCCCGAGTATAAACCAGCCACTCGAGCTCGCGAGAATAAACGGTTAGCACTCGAGCTCGCGAGGGAAAATCGTCAGCGGCTCAAGCTCGCGAGGTTAAATGAGCCACTCTTGCTTCGGAGTATAACACAGCGAAATCAATCAAACAACTCCTTGGGCATTGTTTTGAAACAGCGGGTTAATGGTTTGCACGGTTTCTGCCACTGGCAGTTTTTTTTCTCCGACACAAATACAGTCCTATATTGTACTTGCCAAACTCCTATATGCTGACACAGATGAACAGTAGCTTCAAGAATTCAAACACGACGGGTCGCTCGAGAGACGTACACATCGGGTCCTCTAGCTCTCTGAGGTAAAATGCCAGCACAATGCTCTAGCTCTCTGAGGATAAATGCCAGCACAATGCTCTAGCTCTCGAGGATAAATGCCAGCACAATGCTCTAGCTCTCGAGGATAAATGCCAGCACAATGCTCTAGCTCTCGAGGATAATGCCAGCACATAAGGTACTATGCTATTCTTTATCATCTCTGAAACTGGCACACTGCTTTTGTTCAGTGCTTCAGTTTGGGGGGGGTTGTGGTCAGAATACAAGTACTTATATTTATTTGATTATTTTAGGTTTATTACAAGTTTTACAGTTTATCAGAATAATCTGATAAACTGGGTTTTAGGGTTTTGCTGGTTTTACAGCACATGACTAATGACTCATTTAAGAGTCAGTCATTTTAGGATTACTGTTTATAATTACTAATAAATGAACAACGTCCCCTCCCTGAGGGAGGAGAACGTTGAGATACAGTTATCTCGCGTATACTTACTACAAACAAGCGCGATGATTTGGTTTGAACCGAAATTTGGAAGTAGTACTTCAACAGCGTGATTAGTCGGAGTATGGGGAACATCTGTTGATGTGTCAGGAACGGGTGAGGGTACGGTGGTTCTTCAACATGCTGGAGATAAAATCCAAGGTGTTCGTGGAGGGTTCAGATACCGTGGAAGTCGTCGCACTCCTGTAATTGCTGAAGGAGGTCAGGGCCAATGGGCGGCAGTTTTGGACATACCAGGATGCGTCGAATCAGTTGTTGGATGCAGGTAAAGTGGCTGGTAGTGAACTTGTGGCTACCGGGGCAGACAGGGCAGAGACAGCCGTCGGTGCAGTAGTCAAGCAGTGTGAACATGTACGTATTCGTTACAATCATAGCAGCGATTGAAACTGTCGCGTCTGGATGTGTCTCGGTTTGAGGTTGGCGATTTAACCATAACCAGTTGGTAGCCGCGATCTCCTTGTTGGACCAACGTTTTGTTTGAGTTCTTCCTGTAAACTTCGATGGAAATTACTAGGTTTCAAACTATATTAAACTAAAATACAATTTAGTCAGTTAGGATTTAGCAGCGGTAGCTTGTGTAAGTGTAGAAATACGGCCTACGGTCAGTTTAAAATATCAAGATCAATTGAGATAATACATTGGTTTTTTATTTGTATTTTAAATAATTTAGTACAAGCTCTTTTTTCCAATATTACCAAAGTGTTCTAAATTCACTTTGATGGCTCCAATAGCCTGAGTATTTGGTATGACTCATCTACTTGGACCTATTTGAGACATTAGTAGATGTAGGATATTATAAACTAAATTTTATAATCTCTGAACTACTACTTACAGGTTTTGGTCTTCCCACCAATCTCCAAAATCCAATAAGTCTTTTTCTTTTTTTAACTTTTATTCATATGGAACTTTATTTATATTAGCTAATGTATTAACGTGACTTACGTTCTTATGTCTATCTACAAATTAGATATGTGATCATGAACACTCGAGATTGGCGGGAGGACCAAAATCTATAAGTAGTAGTTCGGAGATTATAAAATTTAGTTTGTAATATCATACATCTACTAATGTCTCTCATACCAAATACTCAGGCTATTGGAGCCATCAAAGTGAATTTAGAACACTTTGGTAATATTGGAAAAAGAGCTTGTACTAAATTATTTAAAATACAAATAAAAACCAATGTATTATCTCAATTGATCTTGATATTTTAGACTGACCGGATGCCGTATTTCTACATAGCCCCCAGTAGCTTTTAGAACTACGAACGTACATTAAGATACGATCTAGTTGGTAAAGCGAAAACCAAAGTAAAAACGGTTTCGGTCATGACTTATCGAGTAAGTAGGGTTTTAGGGTTTTTCGTATTCGTTAACGAATACGTACATGTTCACATTGCTCGACTACTGCACCGACGGCTGTCTCTGCCCTGTCTGCCCCGGTAGCCATAAGTTCACTACCAGCCACTTTACCTGCATCCAACAGCTGATTCGACGCATCCTGGTATGTTCAAAACTGCCGCCCATTGGTCCTGACCTCCTTCAGCAATTACAGGAGTGCGACGACTTCCACGGTATCTGAACCCTCCACGAACACCTTGGATCTTATCTCCAGCATGTTGAAGAACCACCGTACCCTCACCCGTTCCTGTCACATCAACAAATGTTCCCCATACTCCGACTAATCACGCTGTTGAAGTACTACTTCCAAATTTCGGTTCAAACCAAATCATCGCGCTTGTTGGTTCCGCCTATGATACTTCCGATCCAGGCCAGCCAACACATACCGAATTCATCCGTGGTCTGGTGCGACATTGGCTTACCCCCATCCTCGCTCCTCGACCGGATTATGATGCATAACCTGGTACTTCTCGGTATTTCATACTCTGCACTAACCCATTCCGCGGCAAAGCTTCAAACGGCTAGTGTGTAACCTGATTATATTTCGATAAAAGTAGTTCACTATGTGATCGGAGCGCAAAGCGATCTCGCCTTCTGATGGAAAAAAGTGGGGCTTAATTGTATCGTATGAGAAATCCGATGTGCTCACTGGAAAGAATGTAGTCTAATTAGGCTATACAGTGCTTCGATCCACATCGTATGCGTGTTGGGTACCGATACTAACGCTGTGACTGTGGGTGAGGTGTGTTGTAGGTGTATTGATGTGTGTATTTGTGTGTTTTTTAGTTTTTTGGGCCCCGACGGTCTTGAGGCTTATATTCCGAAAGAATTTCTTTAATGATATTATTTAGGACATAATGCTCCTGACAAATAGATATTTCAGTAAATGTTAGCTGACGAGCGACGAGTGACGAGTGACGACTCTGTCTGTCTGACACCTTGACTAATTCTGTCTCTAGTCCTATTTATAGAAAGAAAACGAAATTGTACAGGTTTGTTTTTGTTTTTTTATCACATACATTAGAATAAAAACAAACAAACAAAGCACAAAACCAATATAGGCTCCTAAATAAACATTGTCTTTTTTAAAAACACGAAAAACATAACAACTTCACAACATATCGGGCGGGGCCTCTAGTCCTATTTATAGAAAGAAAACGAAATTGTACAGGTATGTTTTTGTTTTTTTATCACATACATTAGAATAAAAACAAACAAATAAAGCACAAAACCAATATAGGCTTCTAAATACACATTGTCTTTTTTAAAAAAGAAAAACATAACTTCACAACATATCGGGCGGAGGACATCATTCCGTTATTCGTTCAACGGCTAATTTTCTAAAGTATACGTATACGTTCAGCGTTTAAATCATTCATGTGGTCCCAAATCCATTTAGAGGGGTTATTTTCCAGGTTAGAGCATAGCTGACAATATTGTCCTATATTGTATGTATATGCCCCTGCCGCCACTTTTGCCTATCCGAACATTTGGTTTGGATTGACATGGATCAGTGCAAGGTACTTTCATTGTGAGGTCTATCATTATCATGTTCACTGCACAGTTGTTCACATAATTCTATAGAATATTTTCAATAATTGTAGCGACTACTATTACGTACATAGATAAATATGTTTTATGGCTATAACTTTATATATGTAAGGGGTGTTTTGTATTGTTTTGATTTTTATGTAAATAGACAACCCGACTGTTGACTTGATTTGACACAAAAGCAGAGATTTCATGTTTCTTTGTGTGTTTCATGGCTAAAAAATAAATATGTAGGTGTATTTTCCAGGTCATTTCCGCTCAAAATTTTCAGGTCAAATTACTTGCACAGAACGTTAAACGGCTAAATAAATATAAAGCATACGTTTTACGTTTAACGTTTTTTTACAAATGGCAGAACGTTATGAGGGTCTGACATAGCCTTCTAAATTATAAAACATTCACAATAAAACAATAAAAAATAAAAATGTAGAAAAAGAAACGGTATGTACGTATTTATACATGAATATTTACTTTATTGTGCGACTGATTGAGCCTGACTGTGTGTGTACAATTTCTTTTTGGGTTTTTGAAAAAATAATATTAACAAACAACAAACACAAGAATGTTTTGTTTTGTTTTGTAAAAATAAATAAAACTATTCGTGCATTATTTGTGTATTTATATAATTTTAGAAAAAAATTAGTCGTGTTTTTGATTTTTTGGTTTGTATATTTTAAAAGAAAACCAATACATTTTTCCTCCTCCTTTGCCCATATTTGCATAGCCTTCTAAAATATTTACAGACTTTGCATTTCTTTTTATGAATATTTATATTACCCACCAGAGAATCTGAGAACTGTTAATTTTAGCTGTCCGGCTGTCCTATGCGGCAACATTTGTATTGATTTTTTTTAAAATGGCGTACTTTTTTAAATGCAGCAGGCATTCGAAGGGTATGGTTAATTGTATACAGGATGCCTGATAGAAAGGTTAGCTGCGACGCTTACAAACCGATTGGAGCCCAGACAGCTCTCACCCAGTCAGCGTACATTGCATACACTGCCGCAATGAGACAGAATGAATTTCGAGCATACGCAGCTGTCAAAACAAACGACGTGATCAGAATACGGCGTTCGAGTAGTGGCCTTACAAGTACTTTATTGGCCAAATTAGACAAAGGCAATGAGCAACTCAAAGAACCTTCCACTCGGCACGATTGCAATTACACATCTCATGCGAATAGTAAATTGGAAGACAGACAAGCACATGATGATTGCGAGCTCGTTTCACCCACATTAACTTTCGAGGCGAGCAAGGTACCAGTCGCTCAAGTTTCTAATATTCACAAAAAATACATTTTCAAACGTGCGCACGCACCTGAACGTAGGCTGTCATCCCCGGTGACCCCACAAAAGAGTGCGGCGTGGCCTGATGAGAGTGAAGAATCGTCTCAACGTGCCATCTTACTTTGTGGCAGAAGTAGAGCGAATTCTCTGGACATACTAGATAGCTTCCCGAGAGAAAACTCTTATCTTGAGAATGGCGACAATGTAGGCACGACGATGGTTAAAAATCGAAAGATTATAAATGGAATGGAACGAACACTTTGCACGTATGGTGAATCTGCTTCTTCTACGGGAAGAAAACCATTGCATCGCCGAGCCAGTGAGTCGTGTATGTCAAGGTCGGCAAAGAAATCGAACGGGCTAGATCCGACAATTGAAGATTATTACTTACGAGTAGACAGCCCCGGGGATGAGAATTATCAAGTACAACGACAACCTATTACAATGTCTCAGTATGTGCAACAGCATACGAACGAAACATGCTCGGATGTGAGCATGTTTTCAACTGGCAATTCTGCCGATGATCAATTCGATACGACAACACAAACATACACCACTAGCCAGATTCAGAAGTGTAACAGCCACCCATTCTTCGGACAGAGTAGATCACGAAAACCATTGATGAGACATGGACAGGAAAAAATTGTAAATGATCGCCAATCGTCACAAACATCATTTGTTCCCATGACTATTCACAGTCCTACTGCGGGCCGCAGTTGGCCCGTTCAACCCAGAATGCCCACAAGTACTGAACCTCGAAAAACTTCAATAAGACGCGCGAGCACATACTGTCCGCGCAGAAATAATGACAATGGATCGTCGGGATATGGTGGAAATGAACCGACGGATATGTACCACTCTGCATCAGGGATGTACCAAAGTACGCCATTTGCAGCCAATACAAAAAAGAATGGGCTTCAAAGAAACATTTTGCGCAGACAAGCAAGCGACACGACGGCTCTCAGGGCGAAGACTGCAAGGATGCGGCTTGCTGTATCGCCATCTACCGGTCAATCTTGCCAAAATCCTTCAGACGAAACTCGATCATTGGATACAGTGGATAGACGCTGGGAGGACCCACCTGTTTGTCCTTTTGGTGACGGCGGGAGCAACCAATTATGTAAGCGGGGAGCTAGCGAGTCGGATAAAAGATTTGATGATTCTATGGAAGGGTTTTTGCCCAAGAGTATGAACATGTTAAAACGGTTTGCAAGACGGGCAAGCTCTACAAGTGGCTTGAAGCAAGCATCAATTAAAACTTTCGTCAGCGCTAAAGGCCTGATGCGTATGACATCCAAAGCTGAGCACAATAGTAGTATCGTACCAAACCAGACGGGAGAAATGGAGGAAGACACTCCCGCTGACGTACCTTCGATGATTTTCATGCCGACTCCAGAAGAAGACGACGAAAAAATTGCGCGAGAAACAGATGTGCGACAATTGAGAAGGCGTTTGAGTGAGCGCAACATACGCAGACACTCGTTAAGAGTTGACAATGCAAGGGCGAAGATACAGTTCAGAACTGAGGAGGAGAAAGGTGGCACATCAGAGCTTGCCGACAAATCTGACGAAATTGCACCTGAATTAATTTGTGTGCATGTGGCGGATGAAAAATCCGATGGCAGAACAACTAAGAAGGTGTACTACCAGCGTGCGAGGACTCCCGATTTCGAGCGCTTTGAGGACGGAGGGGCCCCCGCCCTTGCGGTGGAGCTGGAGAGGGCGGTGGAGACTGACGATGCCGGGGTTGTGCGAAAGTCGTTCGATGATGCTACACGTCAGCATGTTTGCAGCCGATCGAAAAGTTGTGAAGGAATGCTTAACCAGAGCTCTGTAAGCGTTCTGGACGGGAATAGTGGCGAAATAATAAGCGCATCTGCAATTATCCATAAGGGTCGTATACAAAGGCTCCAAATGCTCAACTCACAGACAAGCCACAGTACAAGAATGCCCCAGCATAGTGATCGTGAGTGCCCAATACCCAGGGCCCGCGGAGCTTCGTGCAGGGTGCCTTTCTTATCATCATCAATTGGTGAGGAAACGAGGAATAGTCCCTTGCATGCAAGTCTGAGTTCAAATACTTCGACTCAGATGGCAAAAAAATTATCTAGTCAGTTAAGTAAGCATTCATCGACGACTACAGAAACGTGTGGCAGTATGTATAAGATGCATGGTACATCAAGTAATAGGAGTCAAGCGCCCACCGACAGCGTTTTCTGTGAACCCCTATATAATGGTCACTCATTAGTTGGGGGTGAGTTTATGCGTGATGCATGCGAACAAAGAATCTCAAACGATTCTAAGGTCCCCAGATCTCCCTACCGGATTGCTGTACCAAAACCTCTGGAAGTCAACACTATACGGCCATTGACACGTCGATCGAGCGTGCCTGATATTCGGCACGCTGCAAGAGGCCAGGCCGTGGTTGCATAGTAGGTAAATTTGGGAGCCCAGCAAACCGATCAATACAGGTGGATCCAATAAAAAACGTATTGGGAGTTTATTGAAATCCCCGCGTATATCTAAGAACGCACTGTTGCGATTTGAATGCCCATTTTGGGGTGCACAGTGGCGGATGTCTATATTGTTTTCAATTCCATATCCAATTTCTTCTTTGATCGGAATCAAATGTACGTGCTTTATTTTTAGTACGCTGGGCAACACTGTCGACGTGAAAAATATATTTGGGTCTGTGGTTTTAGGTTTGCGGCAAGCTATCAGCAAGAGGCTGTGGTCTCTCAGCGATGCATCATATATAGTGTGACAAATAGACAACGATGTATCAAATATTATGTGAAAAATATAGAAGTTGTCGATTTATATCACGATAAATCATTGAGATGATCAAATATAGAGAGAGCTCTCATTGTCGACATGTGGGCCGGGCTTTATTTACTTTTGACTAAACAGGGAATCAAATATCGGTCTCAGATACCGCATGTAATACATGAACATCAGATGCTCTGCATTGGTATCTACAGTCACCAAGCCATGCCTGGTGGCCAGCGTGCCAAAGTCCCACCGCAACAACGCGGTGGAGAAGTGCACACCTTCGCGCAGATGGTGTTCCCATACAGCACGGAATAAGAGGTACGGGTCGAGACATAGTTCCTCTGTCACCAAGGGATAACGAGGAAATTCAACGCCATCAGGTTTGATATCAAACCACGTGCCCGTGAAGAACGATCGCGAAATGTATTCGTGAGCTTTTAACCGCACGTGCTTGACATCTGCCTCAGTGTTGTCCACCAATGGCTTCACCTCTACCCCGTCTTCCTCCATCTTTTTAAGCCGGATATCCGCTGCCACCTCTGTTAGATTCGCGTTCGTAGTAAGACAGAAGTCGTAATTTTTGCGTTTCAAGCGTGGTAGCGGCATGGAGACTCCATCGGAACCCACAAAGAGAATAGTGCCAGTTTGAGGCGGGCTAATATTAGGTGTTGACTTATGAATCCTAATGTCCGGACCTAACTTTTGTGCATTTCGCACTGGGGTGGCTGTGGCTAAGGGATGTGCACTACGGTCATCCTCGGCGAGATTGTTGATATCCATATCCATTAGTAGATCAAAATCATCACACATCAACCTATTTTTCGCCACACTTGCAGGAGTCTTCTCCATACTGCCTCTGATGGGTGTCAGCGTAGTACCATCTGGTCTATAAGCACGCTTTATAGGAGTGTCTAAATTCGTTCCTTTCGCACGCAAATTTAGTTTAACTTCCATTCTGGCAATCATATCCTCGCACATGCCTTGATCAATGCCACCCGTACTCCTACATCTGCTTACAATGAAGTGACATACCATATTTCTAAACAGTACTAAGCGTGCGGTGCTGTCGGTGGTGTTTAGGACACTTTGAATAGAAATAGTGGCTGAGCCAATGGCCTCCAGCATATTTCGTAGATGCTCTTTGGTCTCTGTGGATGGAAGATGGAGAAATGGAGATAGTCAGGACATTTGCACGCATTCATCTCAGTTGGGCAAAGAGTGTGGTGAGGTCTAATTCGGCGTATGGACGGCTTGTGGTGTTTAAAAGTTCTTTCAGGACAGAATCATCATACAAGAAACAGCACGCTTCTGGAGAGGATGACCTTTTGGGTGGTTATCATTAAAGTGGATGGTATACACTATCGAAATTGTGATGGGAATTCGGAAGCTATCGGTATTGAAATCGCTAGATATCAGAGCACTTGAATGCTCGCTTGTGCCTATCTTCTGTGCACTGTAAGTATACACTATCAATGTCGGCATATGTGATTCTATGAGCTTAGTCACCTGAACTGGCCCTGAGAAAATAACATACCTGGATACTCATTGGTCAGGAGAGCAAAGTACAAAGGGAAGAGGGCGCCGAAGAGTGCTATACAATAGTCTGAGAATTCCTCTTTGGCGACCTTGGCCCTCCTTGCTTCGCGCTGGGAGTACGTAAAAGGTCAAAAGGGTTGTTGTGGAGAATGCGTTAAGAACAAGTATGGTGATTACAGAACTGACAGGAACAGCTCGAACACTTGCGAAACGAATGATCACACCTACTCGCGTAGACGCAAATACACCTGCGCATGAAAATAGAAAGGCGCGAATCCGTGTGTATGCGCGTAGCAATGAAGGCTCTTGTGCAAAAAACATGGGACATATATTGCGGTATTGACAGACGCGATCGTAGCGCAAATGTACGTGCAATTGACAAAGTATGCACATACGCACTGTTGTACCGAGTTGAAATCTCACATACTGAGCTACACCCACACGAACGTAGTAGTGACAACAAATGCCCATTTCTCATTCGTTTTTCAATCGCGTCTCAGAAGTGGGATATGACACAAGATAGAGAACAATCACATACACATTCCAGCCACCAATGGAATACACACATATGCAGGCTCGCCTTGGCCAATACAGTTAATTGCGCAGAAGGAATTTGCTCTTCTCGATCATCGGCTTAAATATTCAGAGGCACTAGTAAATGCGCCGATACATGTGCATCCACTTGGACATGTATACATAATTCAAGATATGCACTTACCCGTGCGAGTTCAGGCTACCTGTATTATGCTAAGTTACAAATCTATAGAACTTTCCAACAGAAGCAAGATGGCAAGAATACACGCTCAAGACGTGCTTGGGAGAATCACACGCCAAACATATGAATATTTTGTATTATTCCCGACATATATGGTATCTTGTACACTCACCACTCCGTTCGAGCGTTTGTTCAGCATGTCTAAGAAATTGGCCAGATCACCCGCGTCGATATAGCTGTACACGTGTTTCAGTCGCTGCCGATAGTGGAATTAGAAGTGTAGTGGTGGTGTTATTGCGAGGGTATGTTTGCTGCCCGTTTAGTACAAAATGGTATGCCAATAAGTAGCTAAACTTTTAAAGATTATATGATAAATACTCACACACTATATATATATATATATATATATATATATATATATATATATATATATATATACATTCATTCATTCATTCATACATACATATACATATACATACACACACACACACATTCACACCCACACAAACATACATATATATACATATATATATATATACAAACATACATACATACATACATACATATATATATATATATATATATATATATATATATACATGCATGCACAAATACATACAACAACATATATATATCTCTTTATATATACATACATACATGCATGCATACATACATATATATATATATATATATATATATATATATATATATATATATATATATATATATATATATATATATATATATATATATATATATATATATATATATATATACATATTATACATATATACATATATATATATATACATACATATATCATATATATATATATATATTTATATATATAATTGTATTGACATGATTGAATGATATGACGTTTGAAATTGATACTCATTGAGCTAAATCCATTTGAATAGAAAAGTGTGGCGCGTGCTATCTAGTTGAGTAGCTTCGAATTAAGCTATATTGAATTGGATAGTATCGAATTGAATTCAGATGGTTTGATTGGAATATAATGAACTAATTGAGTTGGGATGATTTGATTGGATTCGGTTAGATTGAATTGGGATAGACTGAAATGGGTTAAATTGATTTGAATAAATTGAATTTGATTTTTGGATTGTATAGTTCTATATTGAGTTATTTTGTTTTGTTTTGTATTGTATCGGATTGGATATCGGATTGGATTGTATCGGATTGTATTGTATCGGCTGGATTGTATCAGATTGGATTGTATCGGATTGGATTGTATCGGATTGGATTGGATCAAATTGATTGAGGTAGTTTGGTGAACAATCATAAGTATAAATAAACGAGATCACAACCACGCACACTTAACTCACAGCGTGTGACGAGATTGAGACACAGGGCCACATAGGGAGGCGTGCTTAACGTGACCTCACAGCCACACATATTGGTGTAAATGTAGTGTAGAGGACTGTTGATTTTACGAGCGCATCACAGACAAGCATATGAAACATACTGCCAAGTAATAGTACGAATTGCGAGCACATGTACCTTTCGAGGTCTAGTACCGAAAGTTTCAAATCGACAACAAAATAGTTATTGCAGCACATATACAATATGCCTATTCACCTTGTACACGTCGCTGTAGAAGGCCACGAGATGGTAGATAAGCGCATGCTTGGACTCATTGACCACCCTCTGTACCGTCATCGACGGGGGCGTGAATGATTCCACGGTGCTGAGCACGCAGAGTGCCTTGTCGACTAACATGAGGGCATTCTCTTTGATATGCCAGCTGAACGTTGAAGAAAGGGAGACAAGGTGTACCAGTCAGATGTACGGTGAATGGCAATGACTAGAGCTGACGCATGTGTGGCGTGAAATCAGACGGCAAGTGGAAAATGGGGTATAAGCTATCGCAAGGTATCGCAAGGTATGTAGTACGCGTTCAGACCCAACGACCACTTGAGTGTACGCCCTAAATATAGCAAGTCACAATACGATGATTAAAAATATATCGATGGCGAGACTGAATGAACAGATAAATATATATATATATATAAATATATATATATTATATATATATATATATATATATATATAACGAATCGAGAATGCAATCCTTATATATGCGGCAGTTGGAAGCACCCAGTGCGGAAGTGCCTTCGGTATACGTACACACCTGAACTAATAGTTGATGGCAAGGAATCACTTATAATACATACGTCTGGACGTTCAAACTGAATATATATATATATATATATATATATACAGACAAACATACACACACACACACACACACACACACACATATATATATATATATATATACACATTCGAATAATTCAAGCCAAGGGCGACGGAAGTTATCTGACACTGACATTCAATAAGTGCATGGGCGATTTGAGATTGAGAGTATAGTTGTATATTAGTGATACATGCTCTTTATATACGAGTAGGTCAATACGCATAGAACAAAATTCGATTAGCACCTGCCATTTTCGTACTGTCACATCACCACAGGAATCGCACGGTATATTGATTAAGAGTGCATACCTTTTCCTGTATAGATCCTTGACGACGCTTATCTGCGCTTGGACGGCTGCTTTGACATCTTTGTCCTGGTTGAACTTTCTCATGCAAGTATCGGTGAAATCTCTGTATGTTGTATTTAGGAGACCGACAAAGATCAGAAGGCCAATAAGTATCAACTGATGCTTACTCAACATGCAAATGGATTTCAGAACCTAAATTCCCAGCGTTCAGTCGAAGGCAAGAAAATTTTGCGTATATTTTGCAAAACATAACCGAACATGAATAACGCCTAAAGAATCACACTTTTAGTTTAAACGCACCTGTAAATGCCGCAAACAAAAATCTGGTGCTTATTAAGACGTTCTTTCATCACATCCAGCCTCTCCCTTGCTTCTACAAGCTCGTCGATTGTGGGGGTGGCATTCATCCCCGCTGTCCCAACTACACCTGTGATCCCTTCCACATTGTTTGCAATCGTGGCGGCATACCCTGCAAGATTCCGTTCAACACCTGCACTTTTTGTACCAGCCCTCACAGTCTCAGTGCTGAAAGGACTAGCGGTGGCAAGCATAGACCGCGATGCTTTGAACAAGGCTGGCGTGGGTGTGCGTGTGTGATTCTCCGACTCGCCCTGCACTCCCCGGGCCGTCTGTGAGCTTTCAGCGTTGAGATGCAACTGTATGTTAGCTGCTTCATATCTATCGGTGTGCGCAGGTGACAAAGAAAGTGATGGACCGGTGTCACGTTGAGATACTCTCTCTTCGATGGAATCACGCCTTCTGATCGGAGACATATCTCCATAGTGAGCGTGTGCAAACAAACGGTATCGGTTTCGCAACAGTCCGTTTTGACTATTCAGACTCTCGGTGAGTATGTTCACTTGGCGTAGTAATTTCGATTCCTCATTCCTATCTGTATGCAGAGGGTGAAATAAATAGAATCCGATATCAATACAAATGTGACCGCTTTCAAATGTCGTTTTTAATACTTGTCACCACCACCAGGCATAAAAAGTAAGCATCAACTTCGTAGTCCTCTTCTATCAACTAGTAGGGGGAAACGGCAATAAGCCTCGGATTCTCAAGAAATGAAAGGCAGCATTTGTGTGTTCATGTCTTCCACATAGAGAGACGAGAAGCACGCAATGAAGCAAAACACAAAAGAGTGCATAGTAGAGCACGACAACTTCGGTGTCGGAATAGTTGTATGAAGTAGACAAAACGAAATAAAATAGAGATGCAAAGAAAGCAAAAGCATGCATATATACATATATACATATATTGTGTATGAATGAATGATACACGTCGTCACTTAAATGTATGAATGTCTTACCACAACTGAAAAAAGAATTCACACCATACCCTCATCATCAGTGGTATCGTCACCATCCTCAATCTTTTCTCTATATCCCGCCAGATTCGCCTCAGCGACTCGGAGGTCTCTGCGCATAATCCAAGCGTCCTCCAATAGCTCATCATCGCTTAGATAACCATCCCATTCAGTGTCTTGGCTTTCCCAGTCACACTCATCGCTCTCCTCTTCTATATGTAATATGTCTACTACCACACCAGGATCAGCACTCCCCGCAGCACCAACACTTGGTGCTTCACTTGCAGCCGCATTCATACCCGAGTTCGTACTTATGTTTGATCCTACGGCTGTACCTGTAGAATTAGGCGTTGCCTTATTTACATTTGCAGTCACGTCTAAGACTGTTGCGGTGGACGCAGACATTGAAGAAGAGGTCTGTTCCAGGCGCTCGCGCGGAACAGCACCATATGATTTCACACCTTTGGCGCGTAAGCATAGACGCTTCAGCTGCGTTGATTCTCTCCTCAAGTGTGCACAATCGCTCATGTAGTGTTTATTCTGTAGTAACCGCAGATTGGGGCCAAAACGGATCCTAAGGTGCCTTGCTGCAATGCCGACGGGTACAATATGCATTGTGCGGGTTATTTACTTGCTTCAATTGTAATTTGTTAAAGAAGAACATTGATAAAGTAATTCGCGATACTTTTAAAGCCCTATGTAGGCCATTCACGATATAGGTACACATAGAGAAACACTAGTCATACCTATACTCTCCAGTCTGTGAGCGCTGATCACTTTCTCATTCCCTACAAGCTTGACAAACCTGCGCATCTCCATATTCCCTTTTCCACGCCCTGTATCCACCACAACCGCCTCATCATGCCTACCGTTCATGGTACCCATACGATCAAAGCTAGAGCTGGTGGCCTTTTCCCCTCCAATAGCGTTAATACTTTCTGTGCCTCGCACCCTCTCATCATCGGTGTTACTGCTGGCATTCTCACTATCACTATCAGTATCACTGCCACTGCCACTGCCAGTGCCGGTACTGTTGCTACTGCGGACACTCCCTGTGTCCATAGGGGATGCAGTTTTCATCCCAGACACCCGTGCAACAGTGAATACATCACTGTCTTCACTATCCTCGGAGCTTCCGCTGTTCTCTGCGCCAGTCGTTTCTTGCTGTGTGTGGGTGTAAGAATTCTTCATCCGTGCTCGTTTCCGAGTGTGCCCCTCAGGAGTATGTACACGGCGATGACTAGCTTTCCGTTTATGGCGTTGTGCTTCTTTCACGACCGATAAGTTTAAGCCTTTTTGACGCTTTTTCAGAATCTTTTCTCGGCCTTTTGTTTTGATTTCCTCTAACACGCGCTGCTTCATTTTGCGCTCAGCCGCGGCTTTCTGTTGCAATTTCTGCTGTCGTTGTAAACGGTACCGTTCTCTCTCCTCTTCCATCGCCTTCTCTTTTGCCATCTTGGCTTCGGCTTTTTTCTGCTCCTTCTCCATATTAGTCCGTCTCCTCGCCTGGGACACTTCCTTCTGACTGCGTTCCTCAATAGCCAGAGGCGGCGCCTGTGTTTTATCTGGCTTGAAAAGATCCGATGACACCTCCCCCTCACCCTGCACGACCACATTGCTCTGATTTACAATCATGCTGTACTCCACCGGTACACTCAGGGGCATGTGCAGTGTGTTCTCTTCCGAGAGCGTTCGCCCGTATCGCTGGTTTTTGCGCGTCTGCGACAGCGTCACTTCGAAGCCCATCAGTCCACCCTTTGTACGCGGTGTGCTCTGGACCGCCTCCCTACTCACAGGCGCTACTTTCTCATTCTTTTTGGTTGAGATAGGCGCAGGGGTGTTCAAGCTTGAGTCTGTGCGTGCGTTGGTGCGTGTGGTGCGTGCTCGTGTGCGTGCAGACCTCCTGTTAGAAACACTCGATACCGACCCCTCACTCGCTACCACCGCCACGTATGTTTGAGCACTTGCCCGTGTGCGCTGGACTCCACCGCGTGCGGGTTTGGGTACCGAGTTCCTCCCGGTCGCAGAACGGACACGGTGACTTGATTTTCTTCTTAAGATTTTCCTTCTGGGGGGTAAACTACTACTCGTGCTTTCCCTTGACCGCCCATTGTGCCCAGAAAGTACGGCGGCGCTATTACTGGACATTGAGCTTGTACTGGTATCGTTGCAATGATCGTCATCGAGCTTTGTTGCTCGCACCCCAAGACGCGCACGGTTGCGAGTGTATTCCGTATTGTCAGGTGTGCTTTGGCTATCTGAATCGTTCATACCGTCGTATTTGAGATCCTTATCCACACCATACATCTCGCCCGAACCCATAGCGTACTCATTGTCTATACCATGTACTTCTGATACCGCACTCGAAGCGCCCGCACGTGCTAGATCCCCACCTTGCGCTACAATTGTATCTACATTCGCATCTATGTTCATATCATCACTCCCGTCGGGAATGGCATTGACATTTGTATTCGCACGACGTGCTGCGCGTGACAGGTGAGTGGGTGTGGGCTCATACGCCCACAAGTCATTGCTTTCAACGTTGACCAGAAGACCCTTGAGCGCTCCTTCCACAGACCGGGAGACGTTGATCGCGCGCAGTTGAGACAGCAGCCAACCCTTTTGACCTAGAGGGATGGTGCGTTACATTGGGGTCTGACGAGTGAGGATATGAGCGATGCTCCGATATTTAGAATATGTGTTAGCGTATTACGTATATACGAGTGAAGCGACAATATGGCGCTTATGGGACAATGAGTAAATAGCAATCAGGATCAGTCAGCACACGTGTGACAGGAATCGCTTGACTACCTACAAAAGCCATCACAGAAATCGCTTGCAAATGTGAACACCGCAAGCCGAGACCTTCCTCTAAACTCTCGACGACTGTCCTAAGATTTACGTTAGGTTGCATTTGGTCACCGAAAAAATATGCTCTTGCGATTTGTACATAAACAATTACTATGAAGATTTTGGGATTGCGACTAAAGGCAAACTGATAAGATGCGACGTATATTTACGAACACCATTCAACGACACGTAAACAAGAATCCCCACCAAAAAAACAGCGTGAAACACTTCACCTAATCCAGACAATCCTTGCCACAGTTCATCGACGAGTGCGAGTGCCAGGGCACATGTGAAAAAGTCATTGATCATCACCACCCTTTCTCCTTCGGGAGCCCGACCTTTCGGCATGTCAAACTTGCTCAGCGTTTCCAGACTATGCGGCATATGCGGTATGGTCAAATATCTATTGCGTATATTCGTCTCACATATTTCTTCCGAGTGCGATTTGATCATCTGAAGCAAAACATTGAACATAACAAAGAGCCTCTCCTGCAAAGTCTTTAAGCTTCGATGTACATTCATATAGTCAGTCACGAAGCGTGTTGTGATACCTCGGTTGGGCTGCTCTTCGAACGGAGGTACAACTTGACCATCCTCTACTAGGCGCTTCTGCAAGGACAGACCATGTCTGTTCTCAGCGCTACGACTATCACGCTTGCTGTCCCGTGATGTGGTGAGTGGCAGCAGTGCTGGGGGTGAAGTATAGCTGACCCGCAGTAGCGGCGGCGGCGGCGGCGGCGGCGGCGAAGAACTGCCCACCCGAGACGAAAAGGAACGCATTCCATAAGCAGGCATATTTGAACTAGATAATCCTCCCCTTCCATTCAGATGGTCCCTCGCGTTTGGCCGTGAAGCAGGGCTTGAAAGCGGTGGTGCATGTGTACTGACTTTGAGCGAAACTGTAGGCGATGGCGCGTCGCTCATGATATCTTCAGTGTCCGAATGTGTGATGTCAACGACTATGCGGCCAGTACCACTGGCTGAATGCGACTCTCTTTTCCCGTACATGTCTGTGCTTGTAGTAGTGTGCGTACTCACTTCAAGCATACTGCGGGGTTGGTTATCTTGAAGACCCTGGTTCTCTTTCGCCTCCTTCTCTCGTTGTAGTCCTCTCAAGTTGGGTCTCGGCAGTTGTCTAAGTCTTCTTATTTTAGAGACGCTCGAACCAGCTATAGTCGAATTTTTGGTTGACTTACGGGGTGCGCTCGGAGATTTCGTAGTCTCCTTCGCTCCCCGTCGAAGCCGTACTGGTCCGCCCTTCCTCTCAACTGTAGTAGAGCCGCTCGCTTTACCAGTTTTATTGCTGGGTTGCCTCCGGGGTGGGCTGTACGTGCCCACTTTCGTCTTCGCGTTCCGTTGCTTTCTGGTTGGTACATTGTGTGGCTGTGCTTTTGCGTTAACATTCGGCCATAGGCTTTCTTGCACGGATATACTGCTGACCGTGCTGTCTCCCAGACGGTCACTGGATGTACTATCCACTCGCCGCCGCACCGTGATAAGCATGCCTGCGGGTAACTCGTCGTCCGAGCTCGTATCCCCAAATGCTTGTGTGGACATGTCTTGTGCGACTGCCGGTTTTGTGTTCGCTGGTGGTGAGTGCATGAATCGTGTTGGTTGTGCAAGCATAGTCGGTTTCTGTGGCACATCTGCCTCAACAGGCGATGTATCTGATGCTCGTTGGGGTATCGCTGATTGCAATGCAGGCGGAAACTGGCGATTGGTCACGAAACCAATATGCTTTTGTATTAGGGAGGATGCATCTGTAGAACATGGCTCGTCCACGGCACCTCCCTCCGAAAAGGAGGCAGTCGTAACACTACTAACACCGACAGTGTCTGATATAGCAGGTACTGTGACTTCGTTCGTACTGCTATGAATAGCAGGTTTGTCCAGCAGCACATCCTTGTGTCCAGACGAGATCTGCTTAGTGTTCGCGTCGTTTGTAGCATCGTTACCATCCACCGAGATTGGTGAAAATCTAGGGATACGTTCGGATGTTTTGTCAGACGGCCTACTATTCAGCGTTTTCAGATTGCCAGAGTTACTTGCACCAGTTTGCTCGAGCTCGAGGTTTGCACTACTGGGCAGCAGCTTATCGCACTCCGACTCGATCATTTTGTCAATATCAGAGAGCAATTCATCACCTATCACATAATTTTCCATTGCTTCGGAGTTTTTGAAGTTGTCCAACTCGACAAGGTCAGATAGCAGCTCGTTATCCAACTTCGCATCTGGCATTTCTGGAGCCCTGGGATCATACTGAACCGTTGTAGCCTTGTATGCATTCGTATTTGCACCGCTAGATCTTTCTAAGTCTATCGTACGAAGGACTGCTACAGGTGGCTCCTGATCAACATGCGCCATCGACTGTTGTGCAGCACTAGCAAGTGATTTACCAAGTACTCGCACATTCTTAGCTTTTTGGTTGTCGACACTTGCTGAGCTTGGTACTATCCTTTGTACTGCATTGTTCCCAGGGTTTGTAACGTTGTTTGCTTTAGACGAGAACTCATTTTTCGCCGTTTGATTGTCAAAATTTGCTGAACTTTGTTCTACTTTTCTCCCTACTACCTGCTTAATGATTTCCGTAGGTTTGCTCGTCTTTGATGAGAGAATGGCCTTGATATTAGTTTTCGCCAACGTACTCGATATCGATGCATGGTTGGCCGCAGCAGCCACACCGAACTCCTCAGCAGCCTCTGCATGGATTTCCGCTATCCTTTTCTCTATTCCACACGTATTCGACTCGCGTGCTGTCTGTGTGTGGGCTTTGGACATATTTTGTGCTAGTGCTGGTAGAAACAGTTGCACTTGTGCCTCACTAGTGTGCTGTTGCTGCCCTTGTACACTCCACCGGCGATTCTCTTGCTCGCTAGGATCTCGTGCGTATTGCTGTTCTGGTTGCGAACGAGGCTTGCGAACCAGAGGCTTATGAATTTCTTGCGTATTCGTACATATGTGTGAATTGTTATAAGACATCTCTTGTTGTCCCTCATACGAGTCCACATATGCTGGATGTTGCAGTTGCTGCTGTTGCTGCTTATCATACGAGTCTACATATGCTGGATGTTGCAGTTGCTGTATTTGCTGCTGCTGCTGCTGCTGCTGCGGTTCCTGCAGTTGTTTTGGCTGTTGCTGAACCTCTAGGCCCTCGTAGTTGTATATCGGGATACGGTATGGTATTCGCCGGTCTACTGGTGGTGGTTGGTGCCGGTATGTTGGGTCTAGCGATAGCCGCTCCATCTGTGGTGGTGTTGGCTCGTGTGAGGGAAACTGGCTGTAATGCCGAATCACATCATCCTGATTGTCCATGGGGAGTGAAGTACGTAGCTGCTCCTGTGTATAGCGACTACCGGCCCACTCTGATGTCCTATAAAAGTCGTTAGGTGGGAGTATTGGTTGAGGTTCCGATATGTAGTTGGGATAGTCGATATGTCGCGCAGTATTCGGATAGCGCGGTAGACTGCGTGCATGACAATACTCATCTACCTGACTCTGCGAAAGCGGATAGACTGTGTTATCATTGGTATTAGGATTAGTATATACGTATCGATACTGTCCTTCTTCAGGCCACAATGGTTGTGGCTGGAGCGAAGGCTTCTGCTGTGCATACATGTATCTCTTATATGCATGGGTGTATTGTTCATGCGCTGTGTTATCGCCCATGATCCAAGGATTCGAGTGCTAAAATACTAACACTACTTTGTAGACCGTCCCATCGCTACTTCGTACGGAATACAAAGGTAGGTTATTCATAGAGCAATCGTTTCGTTTTCTCTCTTTATGAAAACATGAACTCACCTCACCAGTAGATGTTTCTAAAATACATAGGTTTCATGCCGAAGTCAGTACTCAGACCTTCCTGGCTTGTGTGGCTGTGCTTGGTTCACCAATCACTATTTCGAACGCTTTGCCTCAGATTTCAAGATTTGGGTTTGGCGGGTCTTTGAACTTTTCAGAGCTTATAGAATAAGAATTCAACTCAAAAAAAACAAATTTTCAACCAATTATTTAATAGATTATTATTTGTTGTAGTCAGTATAAATTACTTTTCATCCCTATATATTAAACTCCAGAACTTCAGGGCGCTTTAAATCAATAACCATTGAATATCAAGATTATGCGCTAATTTTATTGATCAAAATAACTGCCGGCTTTTAGGTGACCCAATTTGTTTAATAAAAAAAAGACTTTATAATACGCACCGGCGCACAGCCCCTACGGGCTACACCTCTAATAATACAATTCTCCTTCACAGAAAAGCTTTTATTATTCTCTCTCGTGTAGTCTCCAGATTGGCACCATCGGCGTCATCATGTATGTATGTATACACTAAAATATTCATATAAACAGTTGGTGTTTATTATTATGAATGATAGTTATCTCGTCCGTGCCACTTCTAGTAGCTATACGACGCACAGTGTCTAGATCATTCGCATTACCGCATTAAATAGAGTTCAATTAGAGTACTTACGGGTCATATACACATCAGAATGGGTAGGAGACCAGCTGGGGCTGTCGGCGGCTCCAGCGGCACCCAAAATACTGCGCCAAAGAAAAGAGGTACAAAACTAGATAGTAACAGTAAACTCACGGCAGATAAACGAACTACCACAAACACACCTGGGAATGCAAATAAAGCTAAAGCCTCGCGAGCAGAGGGTGCTGACGAGCATGGAGATACTATGAAAGGCGATGGTAGTGTCAAACCGGCCGAGAAGGATCGTGGGAACGGAGAGAAGGCTGGGCGTAGTGTATCACCCGCACTTGTAAGTAAGGAATCAGGAGGTGGTAGTAGGGATACCACTACAGCCACAGCCACGCAGAGCTCTACTTCCGCGAAGTCAGGCAATAGTGCTAAGAATGAGAATGGGAATGAGCTTGAGTCCAAAGGGAGTGTGGGCAATGATGAGGCGGGCGCGCACACGGATAGCAATGAAGCTGCCGAACAAGGCCACGACTTGGCGCTGCGAGAAGAACAGCATAAAGAGGCCATAGAACGGCATACAAAGTTAGTAGAACTTAGGGAGAAACACCTGAATGCGGCGGAAAACAGGCCCAACGCGAGTGTCATCAGTAAACTGGATTCAAGTCTGAAGAAGAACACAGCCTTCGTTAGAAAGTTAAAGCTGATTACAGAGGAGAGTAGGGCTGCACTGATTAAGGAGTTTGAAGGGTTGAATCTGAGCAAGTATGTGAGTGAATGTGTGAGTAGTATCTGCGAGGGTAAGCTCAAGAACAACGACATGGCGGCGGTGGTGGAGCTGTGCGGACTGTTTCACTGCCGGTATGCAGATTTCAGTGACCTCATGGGAGAGAAGCTATGCAAGGTGTGTGTATAAATTGTATATACGTGTGTGCTTGCGTGATGAATATAGTGCAAGTAGTTGTATGTGACAGCTTGTGAAACTCAATTATTCTGCGCGGATCGAAGATGGATGTTTGATGTACTGTATTTATTTACCCGTATTGCCCTGTTAGTACGTGCCTACGAGCATCAGTTTCGCACAGGTGTGTGTCGATTCACCTTCGCTGGGTTTCTAACGTAGCCAGTTCTCCAATGGTGCGACATAGCAACAAGGATACCCTCGATCTAGCGAAAGGGTTTCGCTCCTGCTATTGTGAAATTGTCACATAGGGGCTCCTGTGCTGAGTGTGCTTTACTGATTGTGTGCGCGGGTGTGCTCGTTTGATCGCCTATTTTTGAGTGGGTTGTCGACCTAGCTACACGTTGTATTGAGGTTCATGCTCACTATAACTATGAAAATTCACAAATTTCGACGCCATTTGCGTTGCTATGGCAAATCATGTTCCCGTTATATCGTGTAAGTATCTTAAATGCATGTGTGTCGACAGTCGATCATGTGCGCAAATCCATCTGCCCACTATTCCCTGCTCTTTCGTATATATGGCATTTCATACATGCGTATTGAGAAGAAAATATGTACCGCAACGTATTTCCATCAACAGGCGCTCGGCGATCCAGCAGGCGCACTGGCCGGCGCAGAATCAGTCACAGCCGTAGCCGTACGTTATCGTTCAATGCTCAGACTGTTCGGCGAGTTAATCATCAACGGTATGTGCACGTTAGACTGCGGCCATGCACTCAACTGTAGCCAATGAATTTGTCTGTAGGATCTGTGCTGCGCGCCTATGTATATTCGTGCATAAGGTTTTTTGTAGGTGTTCGTAGCTGTGATAAATATATTACGTCTCAAAGCCGAACGGTAGGCAGCACGTATTCACAAAAGATATATAGAAATCATACTTCACTCCTTGCAAGACTTACAAAATGGTCTTTCCGTTTTGTTACGTCTGCATTGACGGTTGGTTTTTGGACTTACAATACAAGTCGCACAAAATGCACGGCACATAGTGGTCCTAACTACACGGGAATGTGTTCTGTCTGAACCTAATCGCCGCATGGAGTCGCACACTCCTCCTCACTGACCATCTCGATTGGACGTAACAACGTCTGTGCAGGTGTGCTCAACAACACGGGCGATTTCTTAAACTGCTTCAAGGACATAGTGGTGGCTGACAAGGAGAAACACCAGCTGCTTACGGTTATAGTGTCGTTTATAAGACACGCGGGAGAAGAGATGGTCGGCATTGTGACGAGGCATGTATACTTTATTTTCATGTAAAAAAAAAGCCTATCTAAATACAAATGCCTGTAGCGCGCTGATATCGTTCCTCTATGCGCTCACATGCAAGCACTTCAATAACTATATATCTTCACGATCGGTTCTTGTTTATCTGCTGGCTGGGGTGTCTGAGAAGGCTGTTATCTAATCAGACTATATTTAGTGTGTGTGTGCGCAAAAAAAAAA
>LUCW03001729.1:37500-58913 GCA_001586965.3 Sphaeroforma sirkka
GAATGAGGCTGGCCTGCGATAAGTGATTATTCTGTATCGGATTTATTCGAACCGTAAATATAGCTCGTAACTCACTTTCAACGCCTCATTAGTACATGGGGCATGCATTTCGTTTTTCTAACGCGATAAGTCAACTCGGATGGAGTGCATTGCAAGGATCTAAGCATAAGTATGTATCTAACTTTTGTACGAATCACGGCATCAGTGCATCAATTCTTCTGTTCGCCATACTCTGATAATCGTATTTGACAAGTGCGACATGCATACACACAAACACTCTCGCAAAACTCTTTCTCGTTGTACTTTTGCGATTATTGTGCTAGTATGTCTGTGGGATATGCACCTGAGAAACTGACCTCTATTTTTCTTCTGTTGTTGTGCCTTCACTGCAAGATGTGGGCATATCTGTGGGAGGCAGGGGTTATATGGAAGGAGAAGTGGGCGAAGGCCAATTATGGGAAGACGATGACACGCGCGCATTCTACGAAGATCTAGTGCAGCTCAGAGATGTGGTACCTGCTGTACTGTTAGGGGAAACCGACGGTGGTGGAGAGGGTACGGCTGAGGTTCCAGTCGATGGTATGTATGTGTATGCTTGTACATAAGCAGGCAATATGTGAGAAAGTGTGTACACACGATTTTATGGTTGTACAATTCGGTATTCTATGTGCATATGGTATAAGATTACAGCAGAGTTCGGTTACGCTTGGGTATTGTATGTGCATGTATATCTAAAAATTGATGTTGTATATTCGCGTATAACAAGGTAGCGGCAAAGTTCAGTCTATGATATGTATGTGTGTGTTCGTACAAGCAGGCGGTATGTATGGGCGTGTATACACAAGTTATTGGCGTGTGTACTCATGTCTTAGAGCGATGGTATATATATATGTGTGTGTGTTCACCCCAGTATGTTGTATGGATGTACTTGTATATACACAAGCGGTTTGTGAATGTGTGCATGTAGATGGAAGGGCGCGAGGACGGTGTTTTTTCGAATTGTCAGGACGGAGTGTACTCGAGTCAGGAACAAGTCACACTAAATTAATCCACAATACACATGCGGGGAAGTAGACCTATGACTAACATGTTGAGTGCCTTGACCATACCCAACAGCTGAACAAGAGAGTCTCGAGGGACTGGCGGCCCAGGAAGAACTAGACATTTCAATGGATGACGAAGACACGCCCACATACAGCACTACTGACGAGGCATTGGGTGATTCCAAGGACGACGCATTCGCTGCGGGCGAAGGACAAGGTGTGTATGCATGTGCGTATTTTCATATGCTTATGTGTAGTAGATATTTTCACCTTTGTATGTATAGTTTAGAGTGTGTGCTCGCCGGGTTATGGGAGTATTGCGCTGGTATGGACGTGAGAGAGCTATGAAGTGATCGACTCTGGATATGATTCATGCGCGCTCCCAATTGTTGAGGTGTCGCCTGACTTGTAATTGATGTATGCTCCTGTGAGAAGTTTGGAAGTACGTTGTTGTACCTTATGATATGAGTGCAAGTCGCTCTCGAAACATGTCTATGCTTCCTATGCACATATATTCACACACACATACATACGCCAACAGATGACAACGACGAGAAGGAGACCGATACGTTCGTAGCCGAGGCAAGCGATGAGGAGGCTGAGGAGGATGCCAACACACCGTCAGCCATGAAGCTCAAGCTGGAGGCACTATTTGAGCAGTTGCCAAACGCAATGAATCGGGAAGCAGTGGACAAGATGGCTGTGGAGCTGTGCTATGTGAACAACAAGGCTACACGCAAGCGATTAGGCCGGTATGTGTGTTTTGAGCAGTACAGGTATAGATGAGTTGTTGGTAGCACCTAGAGATGGTAGGTTTGTGCATATGGATATAGCGCTAGTGAAATGCACGAGCATGTTGTGAGCACAATTCCGTTTGAGACTTTGGCGAATTGCGTCGGTTGTATTTGTGCATCGTGGTATATTTTTCTTAATTACGCACACATTAAGGTTTGATTGGTTATTAGGTACACTTCTTGTTTCTGTTTGATTAGAGACATATTCAATTCTGGATGAAGGGATCTACTTTTGCAATACTATCGTAGAGGTTTATCGTTGGATTTTTCATCGGTCTGCACCCGTTTCCGCCAAGGAAGGTTTTCGGACACGTTTATTGGCCACAAACTAGCAACCTTGAATTTGACCGCAATCACGTACGCTGCTTTGATTTTCAACTCGCTCGATTTGGCACACTCACACATTCCACGCATATTTGTGTTCCTGCTCTGCTTCGGATAGCTTCTACTGTCTTGCTTCACATCACTACCCACGCTGGACAATATAACTAAACCTACCGAACCTTCACGTACGCGCACGGACACAGAACCTGCCCTTTCTATATGCTATTAGACACCCATACTTTAGACGCCCTCTTGATACAGCACAAGGCAATACACGTGTGCCCACCCAGTCAACTCGCCTGTCCCATCCCATTGCCCATCTCCCATGTCGAAATTATGGATATACCATCTCGCTTTGTACCATTGTACAACTCGCTTCGTTTTTGCAATTTACAAAACATTTTTTCAAACCTCACTTTGATAACTTATCGCAACCGTATAAACGTTGCATCAATCTCTTTGCCATGCCATACCAGCTTCACACGTTATCCATATATATATATATATATATATATATATATATATATATATATATATATATATATATATATATATATATGTATGTATATGTATATGTATATATATATTTATATGTATACGTTTATTTATATATATAGATATATATATAACTATGCATACATATATGCATATATATATATATATATATATAGACATACATGCATACACACACACACACACATATATATATATATATATATATATATATATATATATATATATATATATATATATATATATATATATATATATATGTGTGTGTGTGTGTGTGTGTTTGTATATATATATATATATATATATATATTGAAATAATTACTCACTATCGTAAATTCACTTCCATCCCATTCTCTCTACATCAGGACGCTTGCTGGATCGGACGTGAATCGATTCGATTTGCTGCCCTACTACTCTCGCCTTATTGCTACACTGTCACCGGTGATGCCTGATCTCGTTGGATATGTCACTGAGCCCCTCGAACGAGAGTTCCGCTGGCAGCAGGCGAAGAGCAAGAAACAGGTCAATTTGGACTTCAGGGTATGTTCATTCACACATGTAATGAAGATACTCATGAATAGATTGTAAGAAGATTTACACATGGAATCGAGTACGAATGCACGTTATAGCATTTTTTTACACATTTTTCAATCAACTATGTGTTTTGTGTGGCCATGTATGCATAGATATAATCCGTTATCTGATGCGGTTGGACACCTCGTTCAGCGGTGCGAATGAACAGCTTGTAATCCGGTCGAGCGTCGAAGCTTCCCTGTACGCATATAAGCTTGATTATTGTGTATTCATGGAAATATTCGATTTTATCGTTCACGGTGCATGTTTCGTCTACTACAATCGATATGGATACTATACTATGCATGGTTATTTCATGGTATCTACAGATAAGTCAACTATCAGATTCTCACATAATTCAATTAGTACCTGCACACTTTCCACAGTATTCTCATCGTACAATTTTCACCCTATCTCAACCCTGCCTTTAGACGCGTGTTATCCGGTACTTTGCCGAGCTCACTAAGTTTGGAGTATATAAGAAACAGAATGCTCTCAACGTACTGCAACGCTTGGTAGCCGACTTTGTGGGATTCAACATAGACCTCGCGTGTGTCTTCTTAGAACATTGCGGCGTATTCCTGTACCGGTCTGGCGAATCGCATGCCAGGACGGCCAAGTATCTGGAGATCATGATGCGGAAACGAGCGGCACAGAGGATGGACGCGCAACACGTCAGTGCTATTGAAAATGCCTTCTATATCTGGTGAGTATATGCACAGTGTGCATATTTTGTGTATATGGGTAGTGGGTATCTTATCTGTGATGGTGAGTCCCATTTTATCCATCCATTGCATGCATTTTTTTTGCTCATTCCTTATCCTTTTTCAAGTGATGAGAAAAATGGTAAATCCTGTCGCTTCAATATATTGATCGTTCTATTGGAAGTGTGCCTTGTACTTTTTCCAGGTCTGAATCATTGGTGGACTGTATCTTACACTTACATATACTCAATTAAAGAGTAGCCTGTGGAGTTTGTTCAAAATTTCACGATTTGTCCGGTGATAGTGTAGATCACATGTTGCCACTATATACTGAATTCACATACCCCTACTCTTTCTCCCAATGTAGATCTCTGCAAAATACATAACTCATCCATCCCTTATCTTTGTCCCGATGCAGTAATCCACCGCCGAGCACGCGCAAAGTCCGCAAGGACCGACCACCAGTACAGTTGTACATCCGTCATCTGCTGTACACCAAGCTGAACAAGTCCACGTGCATCTACGTCGCAAAACAGATGCGGAAATTGCCATGGGATGATCCCGAAGTCCGGAATTACGCGATAAAATGTTTGAGTAAGCCTTGGAAGGTGAGATCGATATTTGTATATCTTGAAATTGCGTCGGGTCCGTGGTTGCTCGCGCACATACATAGCGAGCTTGGGGTATATATATATATATATATATATATATATATATATATATATGTATGTATGTATGTATGTATGTATGTATGTATGTATGTATGTACGTACGTATATATATATATATATATATATATATATATATATATATATATATATATATATATATATTATATATTACATATATATTAATTATATGTCATTATATATATTTTTATGATTATTATTATTATATATATATATATGTATATGCACATACATGTATATTTTTATTTTTTTGATGTTCCTTTAATATCATCATTATCATTGTGTTATTATGTCATGTTGTCACCGCATTCAATAATAACATGATGATCATATATAATATGTATATTATATATTATATATATATATATATACATGTACATATACATAATATATATAATATATATACATATTATATATATATTGTTATTATATATATATATGCATATGACATACTTATTAGTTATATGTTATGGTTATATATATTATATGTATATATATATATTATATATATATATATATATATATATATATAATAATATATATATATATATACATATATATATATAATATATATATATATATATATATATATATATATATATATTATATACATATATATATATATACATTATATATATATATATATATTATATTATACATATTATATATACATCCGGCATCCATAAATGCATCCATGCAGGTGCATATGTGTATGCATTTATGTATGTTTATATGTATTCATGGATGTTATGTATATGTGTGTATGCATGCGTGCATGCATGCATGTATGCATAGATGTATGTTGCATATATATATGTATATATATATGTATATATATATATACATAAATATATATATATAAATATGTATATTTATATTGATGGATAGATTGATTGATTGACTTATCACATATTATGTATAATGTATGAAGTATTCTTCAAATTGTTTCCCTATTCAAAGAGCTGGCGAAAGGGTGTCCTATTTATCCAGTCTATGAAAGTGTACGTGAACGCCTTAGTGCAGTGATGAACTTCTTAAAGCTCAGTAGTCTTCAAAACAAGTTTTCTTCTCTCACGAACCCGGAGAGTTTTTTTTCATGAGCCGCCCAATTTGAATTTCACAGTAATTTTTTAGCATACCATTGTGAGCTTGCCAGTGCAGACATCGCTTTTTTTTTTGAAACCAGCAGATGTAGATTAAAACCTCCGCGTTGGCGAAGTTTTGTGAGTAAGTCTATTATCTTATCGTATTCGTATTGCACTTCCATGCTTAAGTTTCTTATTACTCACATTTCATCAATCGCACTTGCTTTGCCTGCATTCAACGCTTACACAGTGTAAACATGGGTCCGTTCGACAACTGGCCGCCGTAGTAGATGGGCTGGACGTGTACCAAGAAGGCGTGGCTATGCGTGTGGTGGATGCTACGGTGGAGCATATCCGCCTGGGTTTGGAGGTATTTTTCTTTGCATTTCTAAGTATCCTGAAATGGACAGTGTTGCGAATGTTGTGATTGTGGATGAATTGCACCAACATTAAAGTGACAAAGGCTCTCTGTTGCTACAGCTCAAGGTGACTGTTCAAAGATGCGGTGTGAATAACGCAACCTGAGTTAATGCGAATGTGAATATCTACCACACTACTTTTACTTTGCGCAGGTGAACCGATTAGACTGGAATCGAATGCGTCTCTCCACCATCCACTACTTTGGAGAACTGTATGTGTACCAGATGGTGTCCACTAGTCTGTTACAGGACACACTATACACATGTCTGTTGTTTGGCCACGATCTCTACTCCAACCCCAATGCGCCATCGCAATCGCCGCTAGACCCACCTGGTATGATTTATCCGGCACTTAGATTCTCGTTTTGGGCCACGTACGAATCGTATATGATCAAACGTTTAAATTGAGTGTAAACAGTTCAATGAGCTTGGGATTCGGATCAATACAGTGTATCGCTTGCTTGGTTGGAATGTCTGTACAGTTTTCGATTATAAGCGTGTCCTTCTCTGTTTACTGTTGCACATACCGTTGCAACTAGCTGACCTGGTTTGTCACGACTGAGAGCCTCGAGGAAAGATAGAGTCGTGTTGGAAGTGACTTAATTGGCGTCTGTGTGGTTTGTATACAGGTTTTGGTTGTTATACGATCACAAATATATGCCGTATATCCTTATGAGGAATATGCTCGCTTATGTAGCTTGTCAAGATCTGAAAATTCAGCAGAGCCTCCGCTCTTAATCTTTGAGTGTAAATTCGGTTACTCCAAACCAATTTTCGCGTATCTGTAGTCTCATCCATCCGCCAAATTCAGTAATCTCGTGACCCATTTTTTTTTTGTTTTTCTGTCGCCCGCAGGTAACTACTTCCGCGTGCGGTTGGTATGCGCCCTATTAGATGTGGTGGGATTGTACTTGACCGGCAGTAACACCAAGAAAAAACTGGAGTTTTTTCTCATGTTCTTCCAGCGCTACTCTCTGGGCAAGCAGTTGCCGTTGCCAGTTGAAGTAGATTTCTTAATACAAGGTGTGTTTATGTCATCAGCTGTCATTGTCATGTATTTTGCTAAAATATTCCAATTATCCAGTGTGTGTTGATGTCTGTGTACTGTTAAATAGATATCTTGTCACCATCCATCTGTTGTGTGAGAAGTTTTGAGAGCGCTGCGTCCTGGAAGGCATAACGTACCTATTTGTCCTGTCGTGTACAGTCACTTTTGCGTCAATATCAGAATCCAACTATAGTACGTTGGTTTTATATAAGTAGCTCACCCTCACCCTCTATTCCCCTCCATACTTAGATATCTTTGACACGTTGGCACCCAAGGCCAAGCTGTACTCCACATGGGTAGAGGCGAACGAGGCTATTCTAATACTACAAAACCAGCTGGTGGGAGATGCCCTTCAGAAACAACGCGAGGACTTTGAAAAGAAGAATCCGACCACCCAGACACATACAAAGGGTGAGTTTGTATTTCCATGTGTTGTTTTAGTGCTTAGAACATTTGTAGCTATTAGATCGTTTTTTTAGTCTGTTGTATGGACGGGCACATGCTGATGCTTCCGCTCAGAGTATTCCTACACAGTCCATCGACACGCTATCATAAAGGCTTTGTTATTAATTGCCATGAAACAGACGCCCACGCGCATTCTCTGCATGAAACTTGTCAATCGATACACCTGTATTCGCGGGTGTACATCACGTCTCTACACAAACACTTAGCACAATTTATACGGAGATAAGCAGTTATGGTAGAAATATTAAGTTCATATGTGGGTGGATTTCACCTCATTTTATCATCTTTTGTATGTATTGGACTTCAAACAGATTCAGGTGAATTCACAACTGCTACCACGGCTGCTACACAGAGTCCTGCAGCCGACACGCAGGTACAAAAACGCACCAACATAGCATGCATATTATCATTCTTTATATGAATATATGTATTGCATACACATATATACACACACATAGACACGTGCGTGTGTGTATGTGCATGTATATAAGTATGTATTGATGTATGTATGTATGTATGTATGTACGTAAGTACGTATACATATATGTATGTATGTATGTATGTATATATATTTATATATATATATATATATATAATTTGACGTATACTTCACAGGCCCTGCTGTTGTGTTAGTTCGCTTGTCTCGATGTATCATCCTTCTCTCTTATCTGGTTGTGTTACAGAACACCCGTACGGCTGTGGTCGTATTCAACATTCTCTACTCTTTGAGTCTTCCTCCCATCGCTAGTATTTTAGTACTATTCCATTTGTAAGCACACATCGAGCAGATACCTCTCTCAAGACCTATACACGCTTCCCTGTGCTAGTATTTTGATACTCATACATGTGTGTTCATACATTGAGCAGGTAAGCGATGCACACACGCCTAGCGTGGTGGTGCAGAAGGCACCTCAGGACGCAGAAACTGCATCCATCTCGGGCAGTCAACTGTCCCAATCCACCAGTCTGCGCAGTCTGGGCGGGAGTGAAGCGGAGAGTGATCTCAGCGACAACGACAACGACAATGAGGCAGCCAGTGAACTGGACGAGAATGGCGAGGCTTATGATGACAATGATACGTATGGGGGCAGTGAGGCTGAAACAAGGGTAGGTGGTCGGGTCTGGTTTGATATATTGCGCACGAGTGATGTGGATGTTTGGGATGCTTATAGGCTAGGCTTGCGAGATGTCATATTGTACTTGTGATTGAAGTGGGAAGGTCTAGCACAGTGCCTTTCTTGGGCCTGCTAGAGGCTTTGTTGTTTGAAAGTACAATGAAGTATCTCCCTCTCTCAAAATGGAACGCCGCAAATCTGATTATGCTCACCACACCAGCATCGAATTACGTATATCTATGTACTAGCCGAACATAAAACGAACATTACATCTGTGTTGTATACAATACATATGCACAGTAATAGCCTCGCACAAGTGTAAATTTAGTGGGAGTATGTGCAGGTGGGCTCTAATGAACATTCTCGCATTTGTATTTACGTGCACATACGCACAACTGATATACAGGGTGACCGGAATGAGGACCCTGAGAGTGATGCGGAAAGTGAGAGTGAGCTGGATGAGAAGAAGCAACAGCCAAGCGACAAGGACGAATGCGACAGTGACAGCGACAACGACAGCGACCGCACCACCGCACACGACAGCGACGATGGAGGGTTCAATTCTGTCAGGCTTAGAAAGGCACCGGTATGTATTAGAATATATAAATAAATAGGTACTGTCTATGTATATATGTGGTTGTTTTGTAAATGCCATACATAGTTCATTCCATTTAATTGCGTACAATATTTGCACAGGCTGTGATCGACTATTTTTCTATTTCTAACATTTTCTGTACGGCTACAGCAACCCCATGAACCGGACGAGTTCGATCTCATGTTCATCGACGAATTCTCCAAATTCGCGAGCGATCAAAATGTTGCGAGGCGAAATGAAGCCAAAACATCAGTGCTAGACATCCCCATTCCCATTAGTATTAAAAAGGTCACGCTTGCGAAAGCCGATCAGATGGGCACACTGTCCACCAGCGCCGCAGATGCGCAGAGGAATTCCGGGACCAATATCGGGATGACCGACGAGTGGCCGACGCTCGGGGAAGGCGAGGAGGATGCAAATAGAACACAGGCACCGCAACAGACACAGTCCCAGGTGCTCCATGAATATACGGCAATAGCCAGAGCGCTTGCTCCCACATCTACAGTGGCTGTGAAGGCTCACTATGGGGCTGAGGGCATGGTCAGACAGCCTTCTCCAGGGGGTAGTGGCATCAAGTTTGCGTTGATGACGAAGAAGGGCAACAAGCCACAACTCAAGGACATTGATGTGCCCATGGACTCAACGTTTGCGTTGAACATCAAGAAGTAAGATTGTGTGCCTTCTGCTTACGAGTGAGAGAGAGAGAGGTAGTGTGGGTTTGTATGTATCTGTGTCCATCTGTGCTGCGCAGATGTTTTTAAACGTAACAATCCTTAGAGCACTGTGGCGATAGCATGTATGCTGTAGCAGACGCACCACCTGTGTTTATGCCATTTCGCACTATCCGCTTATTAATTGCGCAGGAAACAAGAGGAGGAATTGGCCGAGCAAAGAGAGCTCAAGCGCTTTGTTCTCGACTACGAAGAGCGCGCCGAAGAGATGGAGGCGCAAGAGGCATTGCAGGAACAACGGGCAGCCACATGGAAAGCAGCGCAACAGGCTAAGAAGCCGCCTACTATGGAGGTATAGTGGGTTGCTTTTGTTTGTAGTTGTGAGTATGCATGCGGTCACATATAGGCAGCTGAATGGCTAAGATATAGGTGGTAGTTTGGTGTATATGTGAACAGGCGGAGTTATCGTCGCTGTTGGAGGTTGCATGATGTCGAGGAAGTGTATGCTATTTTCTCTATGGCATTCCTTGGCATTTTGTGGGATTGTGTACCACTTGCAGCTGTACGTAGGGTGTATTCTTGGATAGAGAGCGGAGAATCCGCCTGTGGTGGATAAACAATCGATGCATGCCAAATCCTGATCATGCGTGGATGAATCCGTTCCTATCGAAAGCGGTACGACTTAATATAGGCGTATGCCTAGATATACCTTTGCTTGCTTTATGGGGTGGTTTGTGCTCGCTCCGCGTAGTAAAGGTGCCACCAGGTAGCCGCTCGCTATGCTAGTCGAATTGTGTGACAAAGTTTGTGTCTGTTGAAGCGTGAATCTCTTGCGATAAAAATCGAACCGGCATAAAGTGAGGGTAATCATCTATAGCTGATTGCATCTCACTGGCTTTCTAAAGAATTTGTTGAGCCTTACTTACATGTACATCTTTGCTTCTTTGTTGTAGAATCGGCAATCGGAGAGAGAGGACATCACGTCCAAGTTTACTAGCATCGCAATGGGCCCCAGGCGACATCCTCCGGCGGACAACTCTAAGAGGTATGCAAAGTCATTCGGACTGACTAGCAGTCTCACCTATGGCACAGTATAATTTTTTAATTGGTTGGTATCACTGTCCGTATGGTTGATCACCTTCAAGCCCAACGCGTGGTCTTAAGTGATCGCGAATTATCCAGTATGTCGAAAAAGGAGAAGCGACTATGGCGTGAAGCGTATATGTGGGTATCATGAGTAGCAGGTGATTCCGTATTTGTGACACTGCAGGCTATACAAAGTTTGCTTTATACATGTGCACCCTCAAGGCGCCCCTATGCATGCACACACGCGCCCAATATTACTGCCTTCACCTGATTGGGTGTTTCTCATAGATATGATCTATAAAAAATGCATGTAAAACTGTGAGAGCTCACACTTAGCAAATCCCATACAGAAATCGATGAAGTCTGATCGGACACCCGTGCAGCAAGTGCGAGGAGTACCTGCGCTCTTGGCCTTCAGAATTTGCCAGTCGGCTTGCCCCAGTCAAAGCATTGATCCGTATCGGATATCTACGACAGTGCTAGCTATACACACGCATCGCAGTACACCTGCCTTTTAGGCGATACTCAGCGCACCGTGACAACTGCAGTGCAATGAGCTCACCCGAGTGCACAATTCATGGCACTCACCGTAACAAGGATATTGCAATGGAATTATCTAAAAGCACACGATGTGCGCACTGACGCATAGTTGGGATACGATTTTGTGCCAATGCTTGGCTGTGTGTGGAGAGGTTACCGTGGTGTGAATGCACAGAGTGAGAAATCGCACTACTGCGTAGTCACTGCGTAGGTTTGAATCCGAGCTGGCTGATCAATCTTGGACAACCTGAGAGATCGAGAAAAAATGCATATCCAGCGATGAAACCAATTTGTCATAGTATGTGCATTTATATGCACATGGCCATGGCCATATACATGCATGAATAGTCGTATGTGTACTCACGGATGGTTGCAAAGGCTGGCTCACATGAGGATTGAGGGGTTTAGTACCGTCGAAGTCGCCAAAAGCAACTCGCCACTTGCAAACTTGGACTCCGTGATTAATTTGTATTATGACGACGTCTGGTCGCAGAGACTCTCGTGATCGGGGCGATCCGTAAATAGGCTCGTGTCAGCAGCAATTCTGTCTAAACTACCCTAACGATGCAACGTTGTCAGCAGTGCAACTTAGTGCAAGCGTAGTATGCTGACAGCGGTGGCAATTCATAATTGTGCGCATGCACTGTGAAAGCTGTAGCTGGAAACGTATTCTAGACACGACCTAGTCGCACTAAACAATGCATCTCAACATGATAAAGCACCAGTTTGCGCTTTTAGTATATGAACCTTACAGACTGGCCATACTGTATGCGGAGACATTCCCCGGGTACTGCATTGCATGTGTGCAAGCTGGTCCATACTGTGCTCCAAGATGTATGCGGACACATAGCCTGAAGACTGAAGTAAAGTTGCAGGCTGCATCTCATGGCAGTATATCAGGGTGACGCAAACTACACTGCGTACCGCACGTGCGATCACACCGCCAACTACATCAGAGGTAGAGAAAAACACCACTGGCCGTTGTGCAACAGCTGCTCTGCCTGATTTGGGTAGTACTAGCTGGAATAAAAGCGATACAACTATAGCACGGGTGGCAAACCTACTATCAAAACGAACATAAAGTACAAATGGCATTCTAATGATTAATTTGTCTTTATAAATAGCACAAATGCTTCAAGCTGCGGGCAGATCTGCTTTCTTGAAGAACCCGAGCAACGTGGCCTGTTTAGCCTTCGGCTTGGCATCCTTAAGACGCTCGTCGCTCCCCTTTCTCTTCATAACACTCTTCCTCGTCTTTCCCTTCGCTACCTTTGCAACAGTTTTCTTTTGTCCCTTCTGCTTGCCTGCGGTCAAACCGTGTTTGCTATCCTTCATACTTCCCATATCATCCTTAGTATATTTCTTATCATCCGTCAAATCGATTGTCTCCACTCCTGCCCTGTCGTTATATCTTAATTCTCTTGCAGAGTCCTCATTTAATACTGCAATACTCTCCTGCTCCTTCTCCATTTCCTGGTTCGAACACTCATGTTCATCACCATCCATCTGGACCTCTTTGTCGAAGTATGCGTTGGCAGCCTCCCCCACACTCCAACCCTTACTCTCTAATAGCTTTGCCAGGTCATCACGTGTCATCTCCACGGGCAACAGGCCCGACAGTTTGTCTATATCAGCTGCTTTATCCTTTTTACTGTAGCTACTGATTCTCTTTATCCTATTCTTATCATCAGCATAATCTATGATACCACCCTCAGCATCCCTGATCTCCTCAACCTTGACTTTCTGATCGACCTCTATCACTTTCCCACTTGTCTTGACATCCGATATATTTCCATCGGGTCCGACTTCCTGTTTTAAGGGTTTAGGTATGCTACGAGTCCGTTTGGAGCCATCGACACTACACGCTATCAAACTGGCTTTCGCACTAGCTTTTCGTTTCTTCTGTGTCGGCCTTCTCAGTCCCTGTATGTCGTCCTCATTCACCTCGTAACTACAGAAAATGAATGTACAAAGCGGTTAACTATGTCACTATCAGAGCACTCCAAGGTTCGAAAGGCGAGAGGTACCGTAATACTTTATACTTGCAATAAAGGAGAAGAAAGCATGGAAACCCGCCCTATCTAACTACTAGACAGGATTTGGCAAAATTGATCGCGACGATACTTTCCCAATATCGCATTTTGTCAAGCCAAATACACATCTATCGCATATGAACATACTCAGCTTAGCCAATGTTAGCACTCAGAATACGAGCCAACACGTGTCTAAATCTGGGCACTAGTAACTGTAGACAGACATATCGACAGTAGATGGGGTTAGAAAAGACTACTATAAAACTTACTTATCCGCCGATGCAAGGCCATTCTTCTCCAATTTTGTCGGCTTCACAAGCTCTACGTAGTCACCACTTGTTATGTCAGTATGAATCTCTAAAGGTAGCAAAAGATGCAAAAACCGGCGTAAGCAGCACAAAACATATTGCTTTATGAGTGTTTTCAGAAGCTGATCTGTCACCACAATAGTAGTCATAGAAGCTGCAGAAGTACCAAGATCCTTAAAGATGTGCTCTTACATAGCAATAGTAATATATGCACTGCGCACCAACTTCTATTTAGGAATCATGGACGCGAAGCACAAACAGTAACACATCCGCAGCATAGCATATCACTGTAATTTCTATACGCTTAACGCTGAAAGCTCATTACGAGTTAATATCGAGTCCACACACCATTTTCCGGATCGGATACACAGGCGCCCTTGGTTGTAGCCGCTCCAAACAACTTTAAGTGCGCACGCTTCGCAACAGCTTGCTTTTGATCTTTGGCAAACTGAGGATCGCAATACTTCTGTAGTTTCTTCTGTATTTTAGCTATGTTCGCTTCTTTATTTTCTTTACTGTAACGAGGTAGAAATGTATCAACAAGGACTACAAATGTGTGAAACGAACACAAAACACAGATCAATCGACTCAGAAACTACACAATTCAACCACACGGTGTCACCATTGTGTCAAACACTAACATCTAGATAAAATGCGGAGAAGTACAACTCACTACGGTATGCCAGTGTAGAACTTCTGAATATATAAGACTGACAATCAATACCTTCATAGACATACAAGATCGACAAACAATAGACTTCAACTCCTTTCGCCGAACAAGAGCATTACCTCTTCACGAATAGGACTTCGAAGAAAAAACCACCTTCCATTGGAAACACAGTCCAACTTTCCTACAAGACTTACCTCACGACAGTCGGAAATACAATCTTCGGTCGCACGTGCTCTACCAGTTTGATAAGCTCGGTGTAACTACTGTGTTCGCTATACGGCACACAAACAACCATCACATTATCCATAGCCTGCTTGTGATATCTGTATGGATACAAAAACAATATACAGATTTGAAGAAGTGCTTCGCCTTTCCTTTGAACAACTCCATGCTGATGTACAGTTATGCTGGCGAAAGGCAATTCGATGTCTACTTCATTCAGCAATGCGGAAAGCACAAACGTCTACCAAGTCCCGACCTAGGGCCGGCCATATACTACCTTCCGGAGATTCTTTGCGAATTCAAGCGTATAAACTATCCAATAGTCTATCCTGAATGTGGCCTTCCGGAGATTCTTTGCGAATTTAAGCTTATTTAACCTCTCCAATACTCTATCCTGAATGTATACACAGTGTAAAGCACCGTTAATAGCTAGCACTCACCTGACCATCTCTCCATTGATCTCGACCTCATTCACTCCGTGCTTCAGCCACGGCACAAGCTTGTCCACTGGTTGCTCATCTCTAGCAAAACTTTTCTTCGAGAAGTGATAGCACCAGCCAGTTGGTACGATCCCAATGACTGACACCCACCGAAAAAGTAACAGCACATTTAAGATTGAGTAATATGAAAAACTTCAATTCACACACTTTCACCACTAAGCTGTTCCCGCAGAAGTGCGTTAACAGACTCAATCAAATCCGAGTTCCAAGCACTCCCCGTAGTCATACTTATGTGCATAGACCCACTTCCGGGAAGTATACACCTGCAACACAATATGGGATGATGCTGCAGGTTGTGATGTGCATTCAGGCCGACCAACAAAGTACTCCCTCGCTTCCTTCGCTCAAAATTTACAGAGCAGCCAATCACGACTACCAGACATACTCTTGTCCGCCTTATATTTCGCTGCGTAAGCTCTCAACTTGTCATAATTAGGGAAGAACGTCCAATTGCCCGGTGGGGAATCGCCTATTTGGCCCCATCTCCAGATATGCACTCCACTGGATTCCAGATCGACAGTGAACCGATGGCTCAGAGCCAATTCGTTATGGGTGAGAAATACCCGTTTCATCTTCTGTTGATCAACGCCTACCTTTAAAGATGGGTCGTCCTGTATTGATGGAGTCACAGAAAGGGTCGTGAGAACACAAGCAAGATATGTAAACTCTACCTACATCGGACGATAGATGCATTATGATCACTACTTATGCTGTATGCTGTATATTACCAATACGAATAGGTTTCGACAGCCAAAGTGCAATTAATGTGAACAAAAATACCTACCATCTAAATAATGCAGACATAATCACTTGGAAGATAATCACAATTGAGCGAAATGAGACTACACACCACAATCCGACGAAGCCCGCACGCGTATAGCCGTTATTTCTCCAAAAATGCACATACAACTATCGTACTATATCCGATATATGCGTGTGTGGATACGAGAGTACTAAAGAACCACGAGGCGACATTTGTGTTGAAAAATGCGTGCGAGGCACACATAGATTGCTTATGACGTGAAGGTCTCATCGCGACAATTGTCAGAGATTCTCGAGCACACATTTGACATGTGCAATAAAATCGCAAACCAATGCCAACTACCGACAAGATACACATAATGCACTCAAAGCGAACATACCTCCATCATTTTAAGCACGAGTTTCTCCTTGCCAACATTATAAGCTGTGACCACGATAAGCACCTTCTCGCTATTCTTGCGCGCGTCAGCTGCTATGCGCCCGCACAGATCCACCACTGCCTTTTGGTCTGGTAACGTATGTTTCGCATCGAAGTAAGTTGTGTCCAGGAATAGAGTGTGTATCCGTGACCGCTGGATTGATAGAAAATGTGATGCAAAGATGACAAACATGTTGCGCTTTAGCGACATGAGGAGCTCTATTACTTCGCTTTATGATAAAGAGTACACTCAGCCGAGTGTAGTCTGCGTACATCACGAATGGTGTCAAGGCATAACAGCCCAGACTAGCGAGAAATAGTAAACTGATACGTAAATTTCTCTCCAGATACTATCAACATGTGCACAACACAATACACTTTTAAAATCCGTCACTCTATACAAACGCCGACACAATCGGCAGTGTATCTAAAAGGGCATCAGACCCTGACGATTGCGAATGCGTCAGAACAAAGTGAGCCGCCGTGGGCACACCTGAATTGAATTCCTCACAGCTTCTGATGCTCGGAAATCCTGCGAGTGTATTTTAAGTTAAAGAATCCAAAGTGAATGCATAGTGAGTAAATCAACTCATCTACATCGCGGACAGTAGCTGGAAAAGTAATACCATTTGTTTACAAAACTTGAAAAGCGTTGCTACATTGACTATATTTCCCAGCTCTCCTCTTGTACTCTGCCATGCCGACCCCGCACTATGGCTTCACAAGAAACGCTAGGGCATGAAATACATACAAATACTTATCGGTAAAGCCGCCGTCTACCGACACGATAAAAATTGAAAACGCCTGAACACAATCCGAATGCGCGCAGAACAACAACTAAATTTACATTTCAGTCACCATACGATTATGTGCTAAGATAAACATGAAGTATTGAGACCAACACCTGCAACGGTGTAAATACAAAACACGTTGCTCACCCAGCAACCGCAGCCCTTTATCAAGCGCGTATCATTTGTATATACAAGCTAAACCTGCATAACCTCGACATGAACATGCTGTGCATTCGAGGCGAGCATACCCCTGTGTGCAGGTGCTGAGTCCCGTCTTCCATCTCAAACAGCAGAAGTGCCGCGCCAGGACAGTGATTGGCATCGGTCAGGGTCACCGTACACCCCTCCGATACATCACCAGGACCTACTACCCGGTGTTTCACGTTCATGTCTAGTGTGACTACGTACTCTCTGCTCACACCCAGCATATTTACAAGCAGACCTCCGGTGATATTTGAACAGAATATAATCCCACGATCCCTATACGTGAGATGATACAAAACATGTTGAAGAAAAGAACTGAAACGGACTAACACACTGTGCACTGTATAAAAAAAACTGGTGTATCGAAGCTGTAATCAGCTGAGAAAGTGGTGTGACATGTATCGTGAAGAGATGAGACGAAAGATTCATAATTTTAAAAACAATCAAGACCGACGGGCACAAACTTTCGGTACATCACTTTCGGTTCGTACGTTATTTCAAATATATCGAGCGTATTGCACGCCTTTGCAACTTGGCATCATGCGCTCTCTAAAATCAACAGTTTTATATCTAATATGCGATACTAAGGTCCAGATCACTAGGATTACACCGCATGCAAATAACCATTGTAGGTGGCAACAAACTCGACCTAGTGTAAAAGTGACAGCTATAAACTCAATTTGCTCTCTTGTAGTTATTTGTATGTGGTAGCATATGTAGTTAATGATTCGTATGGTCGGGGCGGCAAAAAAAAAACTGTACACTTCCCATCTGTTCCTATATGGTGGTGCCAGACTAAAACAGCATGAAATCAACACACCACATAACTGTTGGTTGATCGAACTACATTTGACTATTCGTCGGCAACAAACAGAAGTAAAAGTTTCTTTACTATCCTTTACAATCTTTTTATATATAGGGTAATTATTCTAAACCTGCCATCGCCCCATGAACATACGGAACAAAATAGAACTAAATGTATCAGTGGCACATAAACACAGAGATGCAGCACATACCATGTTTCTTTGATGCCGCCGTAATGATCGGCATGGAAGTGAGAGAGAAAGTATACATAAGTTGAAGTATCATCAGGGTCCATATAGCTGCGCTTGAACCCATCCACCAGAATTCGGGTACCGGGTATTATATTCCCGTGACCGGATGCCATTGTATAGAGCTATATGCTTTGTATTGTAGTATTCAAGGTGGCCATAGGCAGTGCAAAATACAAATTGTCGATTAAGTGTGTAACAGATGGCCAGAACTAAGAACTAAGCATACATGGAGAATCTCAACACAGGCAAGCAAAATAATATAATCTTCGCGATTTAAGTAGCAATTGAACTAGTCGGTAGACGACAAAGCTTGCAGAAACAGTTCATTGTTTTCAATATATCGTTCGTGGCCATATCATGTCCTTCTATTTTGTATATATTACATAAATATCATAGCCAATAATGACCATGTAAATATATTAAATATGTCCCTGATTGAAGCGATTCAAAGATTCTGTGGTCCATCATGACAAAAGTGATGACTCACATCATGACATTTGCAAGAATCATCCGAGATTTTGAGCAACAGTCTCAACTGAGATGAAGGCTGTTTTTCACATATTTTCATAGCCTTCATTGTATTAATACCATATTTTTGTTTTATTTTTTTATACCCCCCCCCCACCCCCCAAAATACACCCATTGCCCCCTTCCCACCCCCTACATTTAAAAAAAAAAAAACATAAGCCTTCTAAAATCCAGAACTGTTCTCTACATGCCACATTTAAAGATCTACACACTATTTACTGTGCACAGTGTGTGATGCGCACCTTGGATCTATCATTTACCTTTGTATATAGTCCTTCAGCTAGTCTACGCCACTATATCATTGTTTAAAATTGTCCTTAGATTGTATCTTCGCGCGAGTTTTAGCTTTAGCAAGGGAGTATCCGAGTGAGTTTTCCTTGATTGGAATGGTTGAATCCAAGTCTATAGGAATTGTACATCTTGATATGCTGTTGTAGTTGTACGACTGATTCAATTAGCAATGTATTGACTTACTGCGGTCGCTGGATTTGTATATAAAAATCTCAACAGTAGACACCCTGTTAATCCCCTGTCAATCGAAAGTGAAAATGCAAGCAGTACCGAAAAAAATGCAACACAACTGTTTCATGCCGCCTACGCCATATCAACCCACCATCGATAGAACTAATTACACTCCTGCAATCATAATCTCACGATGATATGCTCGGGAATATCATTTTTACTCTTTCGATATTGTATGGTGTGGATATCAAACAGTTGCTCTGAACGGGCTTGGGCATTGCTTCGGCAGTAAGAAACTTTATATTCGTGCACGGTTTTGCTACCTGCTAAGATATTTGTGGTCAGGTTCACGTTTGGATGTGCACAGTGATACTCCAGATGTGGCTTTTGAGCCGTTTGTGTGTTGCTGAGTACCCTGGTCGTAGGCTTGTCAGGTTGTTGTCGCTTTTGTGAACAACCAAGGCGAGATCATCGAACCTACTTCGGGCATAACAGAGTATCTATCTTTAGTCGATTTATTGATGCCTTAAATTATTCGCCACCGTATCAGCGGACATTTTATATCCAACATGCGACGGTTTACGATAGCGTTTAAGTTGTATACAGCCATAAATTTCAATTCTGTGTGAACGTTTCTCTCCAGAATAGCAGAATACAGGGGAGAGTACTAAAGTTTTACGTACCTATATTTTAAAGTTATATGCACATATTGTTTTTAATACCATCTGGAGAAGGATATTTGAGACATACTAGTTTTACCAGTTCCTACATACGGTCTATGGAGAGACTCGTTATTTTCTCTTTCTATGTCTTCCTGCCATGGCCCTTTGTAAATTGTCACAGGTAACTCCGGGGTATATTTTTTTTTCTCACCAGTAACATGAATGTTGTTGCAAAATGCCACACGCATGACGCAGATTAAATTAATCAGATATAGTGCCCCTCTAGAAGATAAAGTTGGCCTGCCATACATGTAATACGGAAGCCATCGATGCAGTATGATTGCTACCAGGATATAATTGGTAAAGTCTTTAGAGGTGGTCTCGGGTGAAAGCCGACGGCTGTGAACTGAGAACTCGCAACGGGATGTCGCGACTGTCTCTAGTAGGAATGATCGCAATAATAAAATTGAATATCATATTTATATTGAAATGCTAAAAATACTTTCATGAGTATGAAAATACATACATAAAAACGAATACGTCATACGATCATCGATCTGATGATTCAGATCTGATCCCCCGGAAAAGGAAATTCCATTCCTGTGGTCACCTGACGTGAGTGACGTTTGGACTCTGACCAACTCTGACGCATGACTGGAGTCAGATCCCCTTTTGGCTTTTCGGCTTTCCCAATTTCCCCTACATACCCAAACCGCAAACGCCACTTGGAACCAGCGTACATAACAGGGCTGCCTCTTCTAAAAAGACGGTATCCTGTATTTATTTTTGTACTAACATTTACCGCCTGCGGCCGCGCTGCACTGTCTTCACAACAATTGCGCAAATACCATGGCGGTACAACAAGATGCTGTGGTTACCAACACAGTAATCATAGGAGGAGGTCATGCTGGGATTTCTATGAGTGTTGTGCTGAAGGAAAGAGGTGTTGAACATGTGGTACTGGAAAAGGCAAGGACCCTTGAACAGTGGCGAAGCAACCGGTGGGATTCATTCAAACTAAATACGACTGTAGATTACAGGTAAATCAACAAACTGTCAAATTCAAAAGATGATTTCCAAATCGTTTCAAAAGTCGGATGCTTTAGCTTGCTATTGACCGGTATATTTGACATT
>LUCW03001730.1:0-41901 GCA_001586965.3 Sphaeroforma sirkka
ATGACTTATCAGTAAGTACAATGTGCCTATATGTACGAGTTCAAGACTCATGTTGTACTCTATGTCGTTTAGTATTTGGTCAGTAACCATTTCCGATGTAGGCGCCTTACGTTTATTATTTGGTAAGGTAATAGCCAAAGGCTGTTCTTCATTAGTAAGTAAGTTTGAACAATTTTTTTCTGCACTGTTGGTAAGCAGATCAGAAAGTTTAGTCACGTAGGAAGTAGGTGGCAAATAGGGAATTTCAGATCCGTCAGGGGTTTGTAGTCACCTGAGGAAACCCTTTTCGTTTATCTCGTGTGTTCTTATGTAAACGCTTATTCCATTTCTTATTAAAGATACGAAGAAAGTCGCGAGATTCACGAAATGCATCGGAGGTTAGCCAAGCTACTGTCCATCCATGAAACGGGTCTTGTAGTAAGTGTAACCGTCTTCGGATGTTTTGTCAATTATATCTTTGACTTGTGACTCCATAACTGGTACATCAGAATCAAATGAGCGAGCGAATGAGAGTTCGGAGGTAGGGATACGGTGAGTGCCTAGATTGGTTGCGCTAGTACCATCAATGTTATTCACTTCGTAAGTATCACTCTTCTCATCATGGTAGGAAATAACAAAAGGTCCTATCGTCTTAGAAGAGTTCGGTAACGTTGGCGTTTCGATTTATAATGTTAACGTAATCGCCGACTTTGAACTGAACAATGTTCTTAGTGTTATTCCATCGGTCATACGCTTTAAGTAGGACGCGATTCTTGTGCTCAGTAAACAGGGGTAAACAACGTTCTGCATATGCTCGATCTTTTGTAGCCACGGGGTAGCGTGTTTCTCAGGCGCAGTTTTATCAAACGTTGCTTGTAATTCACTATAGCGGCCAAAGAAATAGTGAAACGGGGTGTTCCAGTTTGAGGATTCATGCAGTTATTCATTTGAGTCTGAACCCATTTCAAATGATAAGGCCACATATCCTCAACGTCGTCTAGTGCGGTACGCAAGAGTTTCTTAAGTTCTCTATGACGTGTCTCATTTGCACCCTGCGTTTGAGGTTTGTAAGGAACACCACGCCTATGGGTCATGCCTGATACAGTATAAGTGCCTCCATTACGTCGGTACAAAACTCACTACCGTTATCAGAACATAGTACTCGGGGAAACCGAAGTCATTAAAGACGTGATAGCATAATTCTGCCACTGTTTGTGGACGTTTGTTCGGTATTGCATAAAGCAAGTTATAGCCCGAAGCCACACATAAGAAATGACAGATATATACATCGCCAGTATGCTTGGATCGCGGGAGTTTAACCAAATCGACTATGACTCGGCGCATCGGTTGGTCTTCTGTCACACTTTTAGGGGTGCCCAACCGTATCGCTTGATCTGGTTCTTTTCACAATCAGTACAGCGTCGGTATACTTCACGTATGGTTTCTTTCAGCGCCGGGTGATCAAGCCCTGCACGAATAGCCATTTTATAAGTATGCTCATATGCTCGATGCGTTAAATTATGTATAATTTTAACTCTACTTTTCGAGCTCCTCTAAGTCAGTCAGATTCTGCGTAACGCTGGCTGGATGAACCATAGTCCTGTTGGAAAGGGCAACCTCAGTATCAGGAGGGGTAGAGTCCTGAGATACATAATTGACAACATTGGATTGTTGAAGTATCTTCTTCAGTTGTTTCGCAACTCCTGGCTGTTCTTTAAGCAGCGCTTTAAGTAGTTGAGTGCGAGCTTCAGGTTCTCTTAGAGTTTTGAGTCTTTGATCCATGGCCTTAGCTAGTTCCATGTTTTTTACGATCTAATGCCGTTTCAATCGGCATTACCTCGACTACAATCTTGTTGGGTGCATGTGTTGTACGAGTCTTGAGCTTTTGTTCAAACTCTTTAGACTCCTCTAGTTTAGCTAAGAATTCGGTTGAGGGTTTCCACTTAGTGGTACCTGCAGGACCGATGCGACAAACAATGGTGTGTTTCCAAGGCGTCTTCTTAATAGAATAGGATCCTGATACAAGAACGTGTCGGTTTCACGGTCGACATAAATAGGTTCGTCTTGAATCATATTAATTAAATCACGTATCCATGGGTCGGAGTTACGTAAGGGACAACACAGCGTAATGGTAGATTTAGTAATATTAACATAATTTAACAACTGTGCGATAAGTTGACAAGGTGGGTTAGCCACGCATTATGCTTTGATAAGTCAAGCTGAAATGCATCACCTTTAGGATGAGTCAACGACCTATATTCAGAAACCTGTTTGTTATGTTCTGCGGCGAACATATCAACAGTAAATGGACCCCATCGTGATTGAGCGAGGTTAAACCATTTCTTATTTAGCATCAATCGGTTGCTAATAACTCTTTGACTGTTTTCTGGTAGTCGGGCACAAGTCGAGAGAGCATGTCAGGAAGATGGTTATGTATTCCTGGAATGTGTGTTATATTAAAAGCGAACTTGGCAATAATGTCATGCCAGCGGCTCACCAACTGTGAATCAGGGTTCATATCTTTTAAGTATGTTAAAGACTTTTGATCACAGGCGACAGTAAAGTAACTTCCATAAAGGTAGTCTTTAAACTGTCTTAGCGCAGTAACTATAGCAAGGAGCTCTTGTTTAACGGTAGGGTAATTCCGTTGACTCTTATTATAACTCTTGCTAAAGAATTGTATGTAGCGCGGTTTACCATTTATCGTTTGGTAAAGCACTCCACCTACCGCTCGATCTGAAGCGTCGGTTGCTACTTGGAATGGGACACCATCCACAGGGTACTGCATGATGGGTGCGTCCATTACTTTACTTTTGACTAGTTTAAATGCATCATCACATTCTTTAGTCAAAGCTTTCCCAAAGGTCCTTTGTGCAGCCGTAGGTGACTGAAAGGCTTTAAGTAATGAGAAAGATGCGGTACCGAATCCGAGAAGAAGTTAACAAACCCACACACAGAGTTCACATCTCTTCCAGTAATTGGTGTTGATAAATCCAACAGAAACTGTTTCTTGCCAGGATCAATTTCTACCCCTGCTGCAGATACTTTGTAGCCAAGTAAGTGTATAGTATCTTTAGCAAAAGAACACTTGTCTTCGTTAATCTTAAGTTTAGCATGATTAAGTCGCTTTAAGACTTCTTTAACGAGTTTAGCATGTTCATGTGCTGTCTTTGTAAAGATAACTATATCATCTAAATAGACTGATACGTTATACGACAGGTCCGCAAATAGTTCCATCATAACTTGTTGGAAGAAAGAAGGTAACATGTGTAAGCCTTCAGGTGCACCTTTAAACTGGTACTTCTTACCTTGCCAAGTAAAGGAAAAGTATTTCCTATGAGGCTCATATATCTGTAGTTGATGGAATGCAGCTTTTAAGTCTATCTTGGAAAGATAGTCGCACCCTCCATTTTGCGTAGTATCTCGCTTATCTTAGGTAAGGGAAAACTATGTTGCGGAATTAGTTTGTTGATTGGCGACAGGTCTAGTACTACTCTTGTTTTACTAAACGTTCCATCAGATTTATATTGATCGACCGCTAAGAGAGCTAAGTTAACTGGGGTTGCATCATAATTGATTTCAATTAGACCCTGTTTTAACCAATCTTCGATTTGGGTTTTGACAACGTCTTTGTGTCTCCAACTCACGTAGTTATGTGAAGGACACTTTAACTTAGAGAAGTCGACGTTTGTTAAGTCAAGTCTAACGTACCCATTAGAGAACTTAAACATACACCAGTCAGTTATTGCAATCTTCCTGTTTTGTATAATTAAGTCCATAATTATATCGGTGAAGTGCGGAATCATATCCTTTGCTTCACCTTCCGGAGGTTTAGGTATCTTTAACATATTATCATCTGACTGATCTTTATTCGGGTCTAGCCCATTAGGCAGACCAGTGAGTGTTATACCTAAACTGAGAAGATCAGTCATACCTATAATTAAATCGTATTTCTGAGACATGTCAGTAACGATTAGGTGAGTCTTCACTTCTCTTCTATCTGACAGCATTATGTGTGCATAGTCAATGGCTTGTTCGCAAGTAGTAACTTTGCCATTTCCCAAGATTAAATCAGTTGTTTCGTTATGGACAGCCATATCTGTAGCGTAGGCTACTCGGCATGAGATAGCAGAGACTTCAGCCCCTGGATCAAATAGTGCCATAACTTTTTTTTTCTCCATTTACGAAAACTGTTTGAAAGATACGTTCATCTCCTTTGGTATAGATTTTATTGAACATTTTCTCATAATCTTGCTCTAGTGCGCACATATGGTACTGTCGGTGCTTAACTTGGACGTCTGGTAAGTCCTTGCAATCCTCTTTGTGCCAACCGTTAGTACCCTTGCAAGTAGCACACTCTTTCATATAGTGTCCAAATCTGGCTTGCCTGGTGCACACTTAACAGGGTCGTGTCTACCATTCCACTTGCCATTACGTTTTGTGAGGTTGTAACCACACTTCTTGCAAGGCGCTCTCACCTTCTTATCACCTTTCGGTTCGGTAGAAGTAGAGCCAGTACCCCCCCTCAGTAGTAGTGCGAGGTTTCTTAGTACTACGCGCAGTATTAGTCTCTACTGCGTTTCGCTTAGTGGGCTGGGTGTAGCTCGTGGTACTAAGTACTCTAGTAGAGGAATTGGTATGCTTGTGTACTATCTTCTCAAAGACAGACCAAGGCATAGATCGCAAATCACCATAGGCGATGATGTCATCATTGACTTTCTTAAAGAGGTTAGCTCCCAGAGTCTCCATCATCTGACAAATTAATAAATATTCGCCAGTATAGGTACGACCACCCATCCAGTATTCATATGTGTCATATGAGCTAGAGCACCTCGAATAGTGGTATCGTTCGCAAAGAACTTGCGAGACTCTAGAAGTTCACGGTCACGTGCATCTTCAAAAAAGGTGTTAAGTATATTATCACGCAACTGGTGCCAGGGTAGGGCTTTCCAGTTGGGCTCATGAAACCTTCAAGATAGTTCGCCATTCACCTGGCTCACAGAAATGAATAAAGGCATTCATCATCTGCTTATCCCTAAGGCTGGCAGACTCCTTAAGTTGGTCGAAGGCCTTCAGTGTCTCCACTGTACTCTCATTAGTAGAGAAATCGACCTCAGCCTGCGCGTTACCTAGCTGCTTTATAAAGCTTGGTTCTAAGTGTTCACGAGGCTCATGCTCAGTGCTACGGGCTGCTAGTGCCAAGATGGTGTCTATTTCCTTTCTCTTGTTATCGATTAGATAGCGAATGTTATCCGCTTTCCTATCGTCAAGGTCAGAGTCATTCAATAGACGGTCCTCAAGGACTTGCATACCAGAGCGTAATAGCCTGAGACGAGTATGTCTGGTTCTCACTTCCTCATCCTCAGGATTAGAGCGGGAACTCTCTAACGAGGTACTGGTGTAGCGATTGCCAAAATCGTGATTACCAGGGTTTAGTTGGCAAATGAGGGTCGATATTACGAGGATGGTAAGCCTCATCGAGTTCCATACGATCATATCCTCTGACAGGGTTAGGTTTGTCAAGAGGATGGTCGATGGTAGCATCAGAGCTATAGAGATTAAATTTTGAAATATTATCTCTCTCGCCAGTGGTAACTGGCTTAGTGGTAAACATACTGGCTGGTAAACCAGTAGGTCTCGGGTTCGAAACCCGGCCCGAATTTTTTTCTTCTTCGGTATAGGAAGAATATCAGCCAAGTGGGACACGATAGAGGGGTCCACAACTGCTGCTGCCGCTAGCTCCTTCAAGAGCGCTTCAGTGCGGTTCAATTGGCGTCGAGATTGAGAGGATCCAACCACTCGTTGTCGAGTTATGGCGTCCTCAGCTTCGGCCCCAAGATTTGAGCTGAATGGAATGGCTTCTCCATCGATGGCGAAACCGAAATTTTCGGACAGGTCCAATACTTCCTTTTCACTCCGGATTTGTGCTGGAGTGTCCTTTAGATGTGGAGTTATAATGCCCCCCCGACATTCGTATCCACGAATTTTCCAGCCTTTCGACGTTTATCCCCAATATTTGACGGCACGTGGTCAGGGGGGGCAAGCTGGGGTCCTGAGCTTCACTCCTAGGTGATACACGGACGCTGGCGAGCCTTTCCGCGGTAGTAGATACCTCTTCTTCCAAGGCTTTAGGATCCGACGAGTCATCCTCAGAATAATCCTCTGTACCAACCTCAGAATTTGCTTCCCCAACAGTATCCTCGGCAGGCTCAACTCCAGACAGGCTAGGTGTTTCCACAGGGACCCAGGAACCTCGGCAGGCTTAGCAGGCTTAGAGCTAGCGGCTCCCTTGCCTTTAGAAGTACCCTTAGCCATAGTATTTGCTGGATAGTAAATCGATGTCAGACAGTCTAGAAGCAGTACACTACTGTAACTACTAAATAACTGAAAAAATATGTAAACTTCGATGGAAATTACTAGGTTCCAAACTATATTAAACTAAAATACAATTTAGTCAGTTAGGATTTAGCAGTGGTAGCTTGTGTAAGAATGATCGGGACTGCCTCTTGTTAAGAGCCTAAATATCCTCGATCACACAGGGCGTACCTCTAGCTGTTCTTTATTGAATAATTTTCACTAGAAGTACTAAGTGTTCATGATCACTTGCCTAATTTGTAAATAGACATAATAACGTAAGTCACGTTAATACATTAGCTGATATAAATAAAGTTCCATCTGAAGAAAAGTTAAAAAAAAAAAAAAGACTTATTGGATTTTGGAGATTGGCGGGAGGACCAAAATGTATAAGTAGTAGTAGTTCGGAGATTATAAAATTTAGTTTATAATATCCTACATCTACTAATGTCTCAAATAGGTCCAAGTAGATGAGTCATACCAAATACTCAGGCTATTGGAGCCATCAAAGTGAATTTAGAACACTTTGGACATATTGGAAAAAAAAGAGCTTGTACTAAATTATTTAAAATGCAAATAAAAACCAATGTATTATCTCAATTGATCTTGATATTTTAGACTGACCGGAGGCCGTATTTCTACATCTCAAACTTCACATTTCTAACAATAGACCACTCCAATTGCGATATCTCAGCTAGGTAAAATGTCCTAGGCTGAGGGAAGTGCATTGAGTCGATATTTGTGCTTTGCTTTTCTTCACTAGACTCAAATTGAATTTGTGTGTTTTTCTCACACACGGGGTCCTGGTATTAGCTATCGGTTATACCACTATACTTCTGTTGATTCTATCATCGGAAATATTGGATCCGGACCCAAAATTCAGTATTCGATAATTTATGGTTTTGCGATTTGGATCAGTATTTTTTTTATAAACTGGCACATAGGTGTGACAGTCCCCGACTTTGCGCTTATGAGCTTGTGTAGTGGTGGAAAGTGACATCATATGACACTACGATTTCGTGAGGTTGGATGCTTTAGTACAGGGAAAAACTTGTTCCTTAGGGGTTTTATACGAAATACAGGGAAAAACTTGTTCCTTAGGGGTTTAATATGAAAACCTGCCACCGTCATCTACTCTTACGTACTATCTACCTTATTTGGCGGCTTATTATATCTAATTCTAAACCACGTTCAGGAGTCTGCCTTGACCTGTGCTCGAGTTTGTATCAACTTGGCTCGAGAACACGCTTCACAACGTTGATTCCTAAACCGAGGCTTCGGTCCTTATCCCTCTGGTATGTGGGCAGAGCATGCTATAAGGTAAGAGGTGGGATTTCTTCTCGTGCTAATAAAACTCAGTTAAGTCTTTTATTCAGTTCACATTGATATAGCAAACCATTACAAGGTCCTCTTCCTGGAAGTGTATGTACGGCTGTTGGTATTTGCGGCCGTGATGGTGCGCGCTTCTTCTTTTTTGAATATTGCGCCACATCAGGGCCTGTCTGTGGTCTGATCGACACTTACAGATTTTTCGGTCTCATTTTCCATGACACTGTTGTGCTCGGTGCATTCACTGACGTATTACAATCCATTAAGTGATTTTGTCTGCGTCCAAAGTACACATTGTATCGAGGGATGACTTGTCGCACATGATTTAGTGCGTATTGCAATGGTTGCCGCTGGTTTGTCCATCACTTTTGGCTTGAGTATGGCATATGATGTGTGAATGTCAGCCTCTATTCGAGTATAGCAAAGAAACCTATGATATCTACATAAATCTCATAGCCGTGAAACCCAGCTGATATATATCGTAACGGGCGATAGTCCTATATTTGAGACATGGAACATATCCTGGATGTATCTGCATACATGTATGCTCTTACTACGTGACCATACGTGTGTCGCTAGGTTCATGGTTGAATTGCTCTATAGTTTCTTCAATTGTATAGTGCGTATAGTTCTTGAGTCACAATGTACGGTATTACATACGGTATTACGCTATGATGGCAGCTCTATCATCGTATGTGACCGTGTCTAGCTCTGCTGAACCGTCGGTGGCTTGTACCGCTGAAACTTCTTTGGCTGCGTGTGCTAGTTTTGTCCTGTATTGGCGATTAACGCGATATTCTACGGGGTTTTCTGTAAGCTGTGGTGCCTTCATTCAGGAAAGTGTTGATATTTTTCCATCAGCATTGGATCGATCTCTAGTAGTGTCAAGATTTTTGAACCATTTTACATTCGGATAGTATGGTACACATACTGAGATGCCTGTGGCTTCCGCCATGACTTTGTCGAGAACTTCTGGAATTGATTTCTAGGGAGGCTTCACCCATACATTTATTCATCCGCTCACTTTTGAATTATTGCATGTGTAAAACTTTGATAGCATTATGTGCTGCCGCAAATAATTCGATTGTAAATTTCGTCCTAAGTTCCACTTTTTTATAGAGTCGTCGATGTAGTTTCCAGTCGATAGCTGAGTCGAGCACCTTCAAAGCAATCAGACATTTTTCTTTCTGAATAGTTTATATCCCATACCTATGTTGAACCTGTGCTACTTGTGTATCGGATTGTGCTAGTTGGATCTATCCTAGTTGCGCTTTGACAGGCAGGTATACCTCTAGCCGCCAATCTCAAAATCTAATGTTCTTTATTTTTTTTCAATAATTTTCAACTATTAACTTGACTTACGTTATTAATCTGTCTACAAATTAGGCAAGTGGTCATTGTAAACTTCGATGGAAATTACTAGGTTTCAAACTATATTAAACTAAAATACAATTTAGTCAGTTAGGATTTAAATTGTGTAAGAATGAGGGACTGCCTCTTGTTAAGAGCCTAAATATCTCGATCACACAGGGCGTACCTCTAGCTGTTCTTTATTGAATAATTTTCACTAGAAGTACTAAATGTTCATGACCACTGCCTAATTTGTAAATAGACATAATAACGTAAGTCACGTTAATCATTAGCTGATATAAATAAAGTTCCATCTGAAGAAAAAAAAAAAAAAAAGACTTACTGGATTTTGGAGATTGGCGGGAGGACCAAAATCAATAAGTAGTAGTTCGGAGATTATAAAATTTAGTTTATAATATCCTACATCTACTAATGTCTCAAATAGGTCCAAGTAGATGAGTCATACCAAATACTCAGGCTATTGGAGCCATCAAAGTGAATTTAGAACACTTTGGAAATATTGGAAAAGAGCTTGTACTAAATTATTTAAAATACAAATAAAAACCAATGTATTATCTCAATTGATCTTGATATTTTAGACTGACCGGAGGCCGTATTTCTACATAGCCCCCCAGTAGCTTTTAGAACTACGAACGTACGTTAAGATACGATCTAGTTGGTAAAGCGAAAACCAAAGTAAAAACGGTTTCGGTCATGACTTATCAGTAAGTATGTGCCTATATGTACGAGTTCAAGACTCATGTTGTACTCTATGTCGTTTAGTATTTGGTCCAGTAACCATTTCCGATGTAGGCGCCTTACGTTTATTATTTGGTAAGGTAATAGCCAAAGGCTGTTCTTCATTAGTAAGTAAGTTTGAACAATTTTTTCTGCACTGTTGGTAAGCAGATCAGAAAGTTTAGTCACGTAGGAAGGAAGTAGGTGGCAAATAGGGAATTTCAGATCCGTCAGGGTTTGTAGTCACCTGAGGAAACCCTTTTCGTTTATCTCGTGTGTTCTTATGTAACGCTTATTCCATTTCTTATTAAAGATACGAAGAAAGTCGCGAGATTCACGAAATGCATCGGAGGTTAGCCAAGCTACTGTCCCATCCATGAAACGGGTCTTGTAGTAAGTGTAACCGTCTTCGGATGTTTTGTCAATCAATTATATCTTTGACTTGTGACTCCATAACTGGTACATCAGAATCAAATGAGCGAGCGAATGAGAGTTCGGAGGTAGGGATACGGTGAGTGCCTAGATTGGTTGCGCTAGTACCATCAATGTTATTCACTTCGTAAGTATCACTCTCTTCTCATCATGGTAGGAAATAACAAAAGGTCCTATCGTCTTAGAAGAGAGTTCGGTAACGTTGGCGTTTCGATTTATAATGTTAACGTAATCGCCGACTTTGAACTGAACAATGTTCTTAGTGTTATTCCATCGGTCATACGCTTTAAGTAGGACGCGATTCTTGTGCTCAGTAAACAGGGGTAAACAACGTTCTGCATATGCTCTCGATCTTTTGTAGCCACGGGGTAGCGTGTTTCTCGGGCGCAGTTTTATCAAACGTTGCTTGTAATTCACTATAGCGGCCAAAAAAATAGTGAAACAGGAGTGTTCCAGTTTGAGGATTCATGCAGTTATTCATTTGAGTCTGAACCCATTTCAAATGATAAGGCCACATATCCTCAACGTCGTCTAGTAGTGCGGTACGCAAGAGTTTCTTAAGTTCTCTATGACGTGTCTCATTTGCACCCTGCGTTTGAGGTTTGTAAGGAACACCACGCCTATGGGTCATGCCTGATACGAGTATAAGTGCCTCCATTACGTCGGTACAAAACTCACTACCGTTATCAGAACATAGTACTCGGGGAAACCGAAGTCATTAAAGACGTGATAGCATAATTCTGCCACTGTTTGTGGACGTTTGTTCGGTATTGCATAAAGCAAGTTATAGCCCGAAGCCACACATAAGAAATGACAGATATATACATCGCCAGTATGCTTGGATCGCGGGAGTTTAACCAAATCGACTATGACTCGGCGCATCGGTTGGTCTTCTGTCACACTTTTTTTAGGGGTGCCCAACCGTATCGCTTGATCTGGTTCTTTTCACAATCAGTACAGCGTCGGTATACTTCACGTATGGTTTCTTTCAGCGCCGGGTGATCAAGCCCTGCACGAATAGCCATTTTATAAGTATGCTCATATGCTCGATGCGTTAAATTATGTATAATTTTAACTCTACTTTCGAGCTCCTCTAAGTCAGTCAGATTCTGCGTAACGCTGGCTGGATGAACCATAGTCCTGTTGGAAAGGGCAACCTCAGTATCAGGAGGGTAGAGTCCTGAGATACATAATTGACAACATTGGATTGTTGAAGTATCTTCTTCAGTTGTTTCGCAACTCCTGGCTGTTCTTTAAGCAGCGCTTTAAGTAGTTGAGTGCGAGCTTCAGGTTCTCTTAGAGTTTTGAGTCTTTGATCCATGGCCTTAGCTAGTTCCATGTTTTTTACGATCTAATGCCGTTTCAATCGGCATTACCTCGACTACAATCTTGTTGGGTGCATGTGTTGTACGAGTCTTGAGCTTTTGTTCAAACTCTTTAGACTCCTCTAGTTTAGCTAAGAATTCGGTTGAGGGTTTCCACTTAGTGGTACCTGCAGGACCGATGCGACAAACAATGGTGTGTTTCCAAGGCGTCTTCTTAATAGAATAGGATCCTGATACAAGAACGTGTCGGTTTCACGGTCGACATAAATAGGTTCGTCTTGAATCATATTAATTAAATCACGTATCCATGGGTCGGAGTTACGTAAGGGACAACACAGCGTAATGGTAGATTTTAGTAATATTAACATAATTTAACAACTGTGCGATAAGTTGACAAGGTGGGTTAGCCCACGCATTATGCTTTGATAAGTCAAGCTGAAATGCATCACCTTTAGGATGAGTCAACGACCTATATTCAGAAACCTGTTTGTTATGTTCTGCGGCGAACATATCAACAGTAAATGGACCCCATCGTGATTGAGCGAGGTTAAACCATTTCTTATTTAGCATCCAATCGGTTGCTAATAACTCTTTGACTGTTTTCTGGTAGTCGGGCACAAGTCGAGAGAGCATGTCAGGAAGATGGTTATGTATTCCTGGAATGTGTGTTATATTAAAGCGAACTTGGCAATAATGTCATGCCAGCGGCTCACCAACTGTGAATCAGGGTTCATATCTTTTAAGTATGTTAAAGACTTTTGATCACAGGCGACAGTAAAGTAACTTCCATAAAGGTAGTCTTTAAACTGTCTTAGTAGCGCAGTAACTATAGCAAGGAGCTCTTGTTTAACGGTAGGGTAATTCCGTTGACTCTTATTATAACTCTTGCTAAAAAGAATTGTATGTAGCGCGGTTTACCATTTATCGTTTGGTAAAAGCACTCCACCTACCGCTCGATCTGAAGCGTCGGTTGCTACTTGGAATGGGACACCATCCACAGGGTACTGCATGATGGGTGCGTCCATTACTTTACTTTTGACTAGTTTAAATGCATCATCACATTCTTTAGGTCAAAGCTTTCCCAAAGGTCCTTTGTGCAGCCGTAGGTGACTGAAAGGCTTTAAGTAATGAGAAAGATGCGGTACCGAATCCGAGAAGAAGTTAACAAACCCACACACAGAGTTCACATCTCTTCCAGTAATTGGTGTTGATAAATCCAACAGAAACTGTTTCTTGCCAGGATCAATTTCTACCCCTGCTGCAGATACTTTGTAGCCAAGTAAGTGTATAGTATCTTTAGCAAAAGAACACTTGTCTTCGTTAATCTTAAGTTTAGCATGATTAAGTCGCTTTAAGACTTCTTTAACGAGTTTAGCATGTTCATGTGCTGTCTTTGTAAAGATAACTATATCATCTAAATAGACTGATACGTTATACGACAGGTCCGCAAATAGTTCCATCATAACTTGTTGGAAGAAGAAGGTAACATGTGTAAGCCTTCAGGTGCACCTTTAAACTGGTACTTCTTACCTTGCCAAGTAAAGGAAAAAAGTATTTCCTATGAGGCTCATATATCTGTAGTTGATGGAATGCAGCTTTTTTAAGTCTATCTTGGAAAGATAGTCGCACCCTCCATTTTGCGTAGTATCTCGCTTATCTTAGGTAAGGAAAACTATGTTGCGGAATTAGTTTGTTGATTGGCGACAGGTCTAGTACTACTCTTGTTTTTTACTAAACGTTCCATCAGATTTATATTGATCGACCGCTAAAGAGCTAAGTTAACTGGGGTTGCATCATAATTGATTTCAATTAGACCCTGTTTTAACCAATCTTCGATTTGGGTTTTGACAACGTCTTTGTGTCTCCAACTCACGTAGTTATGTGAAGGACACTTTAACTTAGAGAAGTCGACGTTTGTTAAGTCAAGTCTAACGTACCCATTAGAGAACTTAAACATACACCAGTCAGTTATTGCAATCTTCCTGTTTTGTATAATTAAGTCCATAATTATATCGGTGAAGTGCGGAATCATATCCTTTGCTTCACCTTCCGGAGGTTTAGGTATCTTTAACATATTATCATCTGACTGATGATCTTTATTCGGGTCTAGCCCATTAGGCAGACCAGTGAGTGTTATACCTAAACTGAGAAGATCAGTCATACCTATAATTAAATCGTATTTCTGAGACATGTCAGTAACGATTAGGTGAGTCTTCACTTCTCTTCTATCTGACAGCATTATGTGTGCATAGTCAATGGCTTGTTCGCAAGTAGTAACTTTGCCATTTCCCAAGATTAAATCAGTTGTTTCGTTATGGACAGCCATATCTGTAGCGTAGGCTACTCGGCATGAGATAGCAGAGACTTCAGCCCCTGGATCAAATAGTGCCATAACTTTTTCTCCATTTACGAAAACTGTTTGAAAGATACGTTCATCTCCTTTGGTATAGATTTTATTGAACATTTTCTCATAATCTTGCTCTAGTGCGCACATATGGTACTGTCAGTGCTTAACTTGGACGTCTGGTAAGTCCTTGCAATCCTCTTTGTGCCAACCGTTAGTACCCTTGCAAGTAGCACACTCTTTCATATAGTGTCAAAATCTGGCTTGCCTGGTGCACACTTAACAGGGTCGTGTCTACCATTCCACTTGCCATTACGTTTTGTGAGGTTGTAACCACACTTCTTGCAAGGCGCTCTCACCTTCTTTATCACCTTTCGGTTCGGTAGAAGTAGAGCCAGCCAGTACCCCCTCAGTAGTAGTGCGAGGTTTCTTAGTACTACGCGCAGTATTAGTCTCTACTGCGTTTCGCTTAGTGGGCTGGGTGTAGCTCGTGGTACTAAGTACTCTAGTAGAATTGGTATGCTTGTGTACTATCTTCTCAAAGACAGACCAAGGCATAGATCATAAAATCACCATAGGCGATGATGTCATCATCATTGACTTTCTTAAAGAGGTTAGCTCCCAGAGTCTCCATCATCTGACAAATTAATAAATATTCGCCAGTATATAGGTACGACCACCCATCCAGTATTCATATGTGTCATATGAGCTAGAGCACCTCGAATAGTGGTATCGTTCGCAAAGAACTTGCGAGACTCTAGAAGTTCACGGTCACGTGCATCTTCAAAAAAAAGGTGTTAAGTATATTATCACGCAACTGGTGCCAGGGTAGGGCTTTCCAGTTGGGCTCATGAACCTTCAAGATAGTTCGCCATTCACCTGGCTCACAGAAATGAATAAAGGCATTCATCATCTGCTTATCCCTAAGGCTGGCAGACTCCTTAAGTTGGTCGAAGGCCTTCAGTGTCTCCACTGTACTCTCATTAGTAGAGAAATCGACCTCAGCCTGCGCGTTACCTAGCTGCTTTATAAAGCTTGGTTCTAAGTGTTCACGAGGCTCATGCTCAGTGCTACGGGCTGCTAGTGCCAAGATGGTGTCTATTTCCTTTCTCTTGTTATCGATTAGATAGCGAATGTTATCCGCTTTCCTATCGTCAAGGTCAGAGTCATTCAATAGACGGTCCTCAAGGACTTGCATACCAGAGCGTAATAGCCTGAGACGAGTATGTCTGGTTCTCACTTCCTCATCCTCAGGATTAGAGCGGGAACTCTCTAACGAGGTACTGGTGTAGCGATTGCCAAAATCGTGATTACCAGGGTTGGTTGGCAAATGAGGGTCGATATTACGAGGATGGTAAGCCTCATCGAGAGTTCCATACGATCATATCCTCTGACAGGGTTAGGTTTGTCAAGAGGATGGTCGATGGTAGCATCAGAGCTATAGAGATTAGATTTTGAAATATTATCTCTCTCGCCAGTGGTAACTGGGGCTTAGTGGTAAACATACTGGCTGGTAAACCAGTAGGTCTCGGGTTCGAAACCCGGCCTGAATTTTTTTCTTCTTCTTCGGTATAGGAAGAATATCAGCCAAGTGGGACACGATAGAGGGGTCCACAACTGCTGCTGCCGCTAGCTCCTTCAAGAGCGCTTCAGTGCGGTTCAATTGGCGTCGAGATTGAGAGGATCCAACCACTCGTTGTCGAGTTATGGCGTCCTCAGCTTCGGCCCCAAGATTTGAGCTGAATGGAATGGCTTCTCCATCGATGGCGAAACCGAAATTTTCGGACAGGTCCAATACTTCCTTTTCACGCCGGATTTGTGCTGGAGTGTCCTTTAGATGTGGAGTTATAATGCCCCGACATTCGTATCCACGAATTTTCCAGCCTTTCGACGTTTATCCCCAATATTTGACGGCACGTGGTCAGGGGCAAGCTGGGGGGCAAGCTGGGGTCGGACGCTGGAGCTTCACTCCTAGGTGATACACAGGACGCTCAGGCAGTAGCCTCTCCAGCGGTAGTAGATACCTCTTCTTCCAAGGCTTTGGGATCCGACGAGTCATCCTCAGAATAATCCTCTGTACCAACCTCAGAATTTGCTTCCCCAACAGTATCCTCGGCAGGCTCAACTCCAGACAGGCTAGGTGTTTCCACAGGGACCTCAGGAACCTCGGCAGGCTTAGCAGGCTTAGAGCTAGCGGCTCCCTTGCCTTTAGAAGTACCCTTAGCCATAGTATTTGCTGGATAGTAAATCGATGTCAGACAGTCTAGAAGCAGTACACTACTGTAACTACTATTTAACTGAAAAATATGTAAACTTCGATGGAAATTACTAGGTTCCAAACTATATTAAACTAAAATACAATTTAGTCAGTTAGGATTTAGCAGTGGTAGCTTGTGTAAGAATGATCGGGACTGCCTCTTGTTAAGAGCCTAAATATCCTCGATCACACAGGGCGTACCTCTAGCTGTTCTTTATTGAATAATTTTCACTAGAAGTACTAAGTGTTCATGATCACTTGCCTAATTTGTAAATAGACATAATAACGTAAGTCACGTTAATACATTAGCTGATATAAATAAAGTTCCATCTGAAGAAAAGTTAAAAAAAGAAAAAGACTTATTGGATTTTGGAGATTGGCGGGAGGACCAAAATGTATAAGTAGTAGTTCGGAGATTATAAAATTTAGTTTATAATATCCTACATCTACTAATGTCTCAAATAGGTCCAAGTAGATGAGTCATACCAAATACTCAGGCTATTGGAGCCATCAAAGTGAATTTAGAACACTTTGGACATATTGGAAAAAGAGCTTGTACTAAATTATTTAAAATGCAAATAAAAACCAATGTATTATCTCAATTGATCTTGATATTTTAGACTGACCGGAGGCCGTATTTCTACATCTCAAACTTCACATTTCTAACAATAGACCACTCCAATTGCGATATCTCAGCTAGGTAAAATGTCCTAGGCTGAGGAAGTGCATTGAGTCGATATTTGTGCTTTGCTTTTCTTCACTAGACTCAAATTGAATTTGTGTGTTTTTCTCACACACGGGGTCCTGGTATTAGCTATCGGTTATACCACTATACTTCTGTTGATTCTATCATCGGAAATATTGGATCCGGACCCAAAATTCAGTATTCGATAATTCTATGGTTTTGCGATTTGGATCAGTATTTTTATAAACTGGCACATAGGTGCTACAGTCCCCCGACTTTGCGCTTATGAGCTTGTGTAGTGGTGGAAAGTGACATCATATGACACTACGATTTCGTGAGGTTGGATGCTTTAGTACAGGGAAAAACTTGTTCCTTAGGGGTTTTATACGAAATACAGGGAAAAACTTGTTCCTTAGGGGTTTAATATGAAAACCTGCCACCGTCATCTACTCTTACGTACTATCTACCTTATTTGGCGGCTTATTATATCTAATTCTAAACCACGTTCAGGAGTCTGCCTTGACCTGTGCTCGAGTTTGTATCAACTTGGCTCGAGAACACGCTTCACAACGTTGATTCCTAAACCGAGGCTTCGGTCCTTATCCCTCTGGTATGTGGGCAGAGCATGCTATAAGGTAAGAGGTGTGGGATTTCTTCTCGTGCTAATAAAACTCAGTTAAGTCTTTTATTCAGTTCACATTGATAGCAAACCATTACAAGGTCCTCTTCCTGGAAGTGTATGTACGGCTGTTGGTATTTGCGGCCGTGTGCGGCGCGCTTCTTCTTTTTTGAATATTGCGCCACATCAGGGCCTGTCTGTGGTCTGATCGACACTTACAGATTTTTCGGTCTCATTTTCCATGACACTGTTGTGCTCGGTGCATTCACTGACGTATTACAATCCATTAAGTGATTTTGTCTGCGTCCAAAGTACACATTGTATCGAGGGATGACTTGTCGCACATGATTTAGTGCGTATTGCAATGGTTGCCGCTGGTTTGTCCATCTTTGGCTTGAGTATGGCATATGATGTGTGAATGTCAGCCTCTATTCGAGTATAGCAAGAAACCTATGATATCTACATAAATCTCATAGCCGTGAAACCCAGCTGATATATATCGTAACGGGCGATAGTCCTATATTTGAGACATGGAACATATCCCTGGATGTATCTGCATACATGTACGCTCTTACTGTCGTGACCATACGTGTTCATCTGGTTGAATCTTGCTATAGTTTCTTCAATTGTATAGTGCCTCACTGTACGGTATTACGCTATGATGGCAGCTCTATCATCGTATGTGACCGTGTCTAGCTCTGCTGAACCGTCGGTGGCTTGTACCGCTGAAACTTCTTTGGCTGCGTGTGCTAGTTTTGTCCTGTATTGGCGATTAACGCGATATTCTACGGGGTTTTCTGTAAGCTGTGGTGCCTTCATTCAGGAAAGTGTTGATATTTTTTCCATCAGCATTGGATCGATCTCTAGTAGTGTCAAGAATTTTTGAACCATTTTACATTCGGATAGTATGGTACACATACTGAGATGCCTGTGGCTTCCGCCATGACTTTGTCGAGAACTTCTGGAATTGATTTTAGGGGAGGCTTCACCCATACATTTATTCATCCGCTCACTTTTGAATTATTGCATGTGTAAAACTTTGATAGCATTATGTGCTGCCGCAAATAATTCGATTGTAAATTTCGTCCTAAGTTCCACTTTTTTATAGAGTCGTCGATGTAGTTTCCAGTCGATAGCTGAGTCGAGCACCTTCAAAGCAATCAGACATTTTTCTTTCTGAATAGTTTATATCCCATACCTATGTTGAACCTGTGCGTTGTACTTGTGTATCGGATTGTGCTAGTTGGATCTATCCTAGTTGCGCTTTGACAGGCAGGTATATCTCAGTTTTGGTCTTCCCGCCAATCTCCAAAATCTAATAAGTCTTTTTCTTTTTTAACTTTTTTTCAGATGGTAGCCAATGTATTAACTTGACTTACGTTATTATATCTGTCTACAAATTAGGCAAGTGGTCATTGTAAACTTCGATGGAAATTACTAGGTTTCAAACTATATTAAACTAAAATACAATTTAGTCAGTTAGGATTTAGCAGTGGTAGCTTGTGTAAGAATGATCGGGACTGCCTCTTGTTAAGAGCCTAAATATCCTCGATCACACAGGGCGTACCTCTAGCTGTTCTTTATTGAATAATTTTCACTAGAAGTACTAAATGTTCATGACCACTTGCCTAATTTGTAAATAGACATAATAACGTAAGTCACGTTAATACATTAGCTGATATAAATAAAGTTCCATCTGAAGAAAAGTTAAAAAAAAAAAAGACTTATTGGATTTTGAGATTGAGGGCAGGAGGACCAAAATCAATAAGTAGTAGTTCGAGATTATAAAATTTAGTTTATAATATCCTACATCTACTAATGTCTCAAATAGGTCCAAGTAGATGAGTCATACCAAATACTCAGGCTATTGGAGCCATCAAAGTGAATTTAGAACACTTTGGAAATATTGGAAAAAGAGCTTGTACTAATTATTTAAAATACAAATAAAAAACCAATGTATTATCTCAATTGATCTTGATATTTTAGACTGACCGGAGGCCGTATTTCTACATAGCCCCCAGTAGCTTTTAGAACTACGAACGTACGTTAAGATACGATCTAGTTGGTAAAAGCGAAAACCAAAGTAAAAACGGTTTCGGTCATGACTTATCGAGTAAGTATGTGCCTATATGTACGAGTTCAAGACTCATGTTGTACTCTATGTCGTTTAGTATTTGGTCCAGTAACCATTTCCGATGTAGGCGCCTTACGTTTATTATTTGGTAAGGTATTAGCCAAAGGCTGACATCAGTAGATGTAGGATATTATAAACCAAATTTTATAATCTCCGAACTACTACTTATAGATTTTGGTCCTTTTCTTTTTTTTAAAAAATCCAATAAGTCTTTTCTTTTTTTTAACTTTTCTTCAGATGGAACTTTATTTATATCAGCTAATGTATTAACGTGACTTACGTTATTATGTCTATTTACAATTTAGGTGGTCATGAATACACTTAGTACTTCTTAGTGAAAATTATTCAATAAAGAACAGTTAAGTATTCGCCCTGTGTGATCGAGGATATTTAGGTGTCTTGAAAAAGCAGTATCATTCTTACATAAACTACCACTGCTAAATCCTATCGATAAATTGTATTTTAGTTTAATGTAGTTTGAAACCTAGTAATTTCCATCGAAGTTTGCACACTTGTACTTGAGGTGTCGGACGTATTGTGACTACGTCTCTAGTCTGATATGTATTCTGCCTCTGTAAACTTCGATGGAAATTACTAGGTTTCAAACTATATTAAACTAAAATACAATTTAGTGTGTTAGATTTAGCAGTGGTAGCTTGTGTAAGAATGATCGACCGCCTCTTGTTAAGAGCCTAAATATCCTCGATCACACAGGGCGTACCTCTAGCTGTTCTTTATGCTGAATAATTTCTCACTAGAAGTACTAAGTGTTCATGATCACTTAAGTGTTCACTGGTGGCGCCCTGTGCCTGGCACCCACACAAGTCGTTGGTACCGTAGGTTGGGGCCGTTGAGTCCAATTCTGCGTTTGTCGTCTACTCATGTTTGGGTTGGGGTGGCTATTGGTGTCATCGCGACTTCCATTGGTCGAAGGGCCCTCCCGTTTGTTGCGACCCTGGAAACGTGCTGTCTTATGTTGTTGTGCATCCTGAATATCAGGGCTCAACAGCTGTATAAGCTCGTGTGTCTCCATCAGTTGGCATTTGGGATGAAACTGTAGAGTACGTTCATACGTACCGTCCGTTGAGAGCTTCTTCAAACAGTTGTACAATGCAGTGGTTCACTAAATTCTGTTGGACGTCGGCATCTGTCTGGCACCGTTCACGTGCCCTCCTGTGTGGTTCTCCATGAGCTGTGTCATTTGTTTCATAAGAGGAGTGTGCTTGTTCCGACATTGGCCCTTTGCTAACTTGTAAAACACGCGGATCGACAGTGGCTTGTGTTTTGCAAGTTAGCCAAGGGCCAATGTCGGAACATGCACACTAGCCAAGGGCCAATGTCGGATATTTGATCTGTAGCTGAGGTGTGTATGTCTTCAACCGTTCAGAATTGTCGCGGATGTAGTCCAGTGTTGATTTCTCCGCCTTGAAGTAAGATAGTACCTTGTGAAACCATGTAAGGTTCCCGTTTATACATATATATATATATATATATATATATATATATATATATATATATATATATATATATATCGGCAAGCAAAAAAAGTATGTACACTTAGTAATGTTGCCAACAATTAATTTTACGATATCGAGTGATATATTCCTGCACTCCAACACAAAGAATTATAAGATGAGACAGGTATCACATCTACAATGCAGGTGGCGTCGGCTCAAAAGCGAGTAAGAGGAGGATCAAAATAAGGCTAGGTTTAGAATGCATTGAGATTCACAATCAAGGTGTTTGCAGAACGCAAATAATTTTTTATATTCGTTTGATATGGCTTATATATGGTGTATGTTCGAGCGCAAGTATGCTTGTAACCGATTTTTGAATAGTTATAATTGCTATGTGAAGGTGGAAGTGAGAACAAGGAGTGCTATATACATCATATTTATAAACAAACAATATTTGACCCAAATATAGACCGGTCGGCCTGCGGCCTCACCTTTCCCTATCCTCTCCTTTAGAATTTCAAATTTGGGTACCCTCCGGGCTCCGGGCCTCCAGTCTCCAGAGTCCAAGGACTCCAGGTATCAGGACGTCAGGGCCAGCCCAGCAGGCACCCCCAGTCCCGCACCACTTTCTTTTTTTTCTTTTTTGGATTGTTGTTTTGTTATATCACTGTACAAAAAAACAAAATCCAAAAATCAAGACATTATTTATTTGCATTGAATATCAGTTGTTGGCTATTTATATGCTGACTCGAGAGCTGGGACTTGGGACCTGAAAACAGGAAAACGGTTTCAAAACTTAACGTAAAACGTACTACGTTTTCAGCATATATGAAGCACGTATTGAAGTCTGTGACCAGGGAGCCTGACAGTTGACTGTCTGACAGTGAGTGTGTTGGATAAATAAACGAAGTTTGCCTGACACAAAGAATTTCCATGCGTTTAAACCGCCACAGAGAAAGTAAATCCAACATATGCAAATATGTATTTACATGAGATGATAAACCAGTTTTTTTTTTAAATACAGATGTATGTGTACAACTACTCAATAAATACACCGTAGAATTGCGCACAGGTGCATCTCTGGTATATATCCCTACTAGGACATAGGCGCTACTACGACCAGTATATAGGTAGTATACAGCTCCATTCGGCCTGCGTATCCCAGTTTGTAGATGAATACATAAAAGCAAGTGTTTAGTGTGAAAAATTTTACGAACGACATTGCAAACATAGCTAGTATGGCTGGAATAATCAGTTCTATTAGATCTGCAGCGAATAGTGCTTACAGGGTATGTACCTTCCTCGTTAATGGTTTTCGCAACCATTTCTAGTATTCCTTTTAATTATATATATGTGTGTGTGTCTGTTTCTGTGTCTTGTGTGTGTGTTTGTATGTGTACATATTGTGTGTGTGTGCACGTGTGTGCACGTGTGTGAGTATGTATATATATATATATATATATATATATATATATATATATATGAACATATATATATACACATTATGTGTGTATGTATATTATTTATATATTTATTCTTCAGCATAACTATATATAATATATATATATATATATATATATATCATCATATCATTATATCGATGTTATTGGGTTATATTTAGATATCTATATATATATATATATATATATATATATATATATATACATATATATATATATATATTGCGTGATGTGCATATATGCTTATATATATATGTATATGTGTGCAATGTTTGTGTGTTTGTATGTATATATATATATATATATTCATATTCATTTTGCATGCATGCATATATATATATTCATATTGATATTGAAATATATAAATATACATACTTTTATATCCATTTATATATCTAAATAATGATATATGCATATGAATGCGTAATGCATGTATGTATGTAGATTCTGCATACATTATGTTAATATATATATATATGTTTATATCTATTTATTTCTATGCATGTCTATATATATATATATATATATATATATATGCATATATATTTCTGCGCATATATATTTGTGTGTGTGTGTATGTTTACATATGTACGTATACGTATACATCTACGAATCTTATATTTATATATATTTATATATTTATATATAGATAGATGGATGGATGGATGTATGTTTTCATGTATGTTCTTATATACATATATATATACATATATATATATATATATAGTTATATGTGTGTATGCGTGTTTGCGTATGTATGTTTGTATAAATGTGCATGTCTATATATGAATAGTAATCCATACTCGGCGAATGTGTAGTCATTCATCGTAATTGAATTTTATCTGTTTTCACTCGTTTGGAAATACATATTGTGTCCATCGATAATTAATGCACAACTGACTACTTGGATACTACAATCGTTGGTGGGTGTTGAGGCATATGGTTGTTTTGTCAACTGGTGCGATCGAGTTTTTAATTGTGGATGAACCACTCACTACTGTCGTACATATCCCCACTCTCTCCCATACAGCCTGTTGCCCCGCTTCTCTGCTGCTACTTCGTATCTGAGGTATGTCCGTGGTATTTTAAGTATTCTGCAACCGCATGGAGAGGTTCCGTATAAAGAGTACATGTATGATACATGGCCGTATTGGTGCCAAGTAGACGTCTGCATGCACAGGATCGATTAAACGTATGCATGGATCCTATGCATGTAGACGCAGGTTCAAGTGCATTGGCGGTATACTGATTCTCACTCAAATATATCAGCCGCGGCAATCGTGTACATGTGCAATTATACGACCTGGTTCAGGAACAAAACGTGCTACAAGCATGGACCCACAGATGCACCAGTTTACAGCTTTCAGTAGGCGAGTGTCCATGTGTATCAACTACGCATGGGACGCCAATAGACACTGTGGTATATAATTCGCTTGTGCCTAAGTGACGCTGCTGTTGCAACAGTTAGTGTTCGTGGCCGCCCGTTCGTTTTGATACAGCACCACGACGGTCACTGGAACACCGGGTCACATGCGGTGTATTGGTGGCTGCGATATCTGTATTATCTGTGACTGTGCACGGTCACTGTGTGAGTGTTATGCACTCGTGTCTATGTACAGGCACCCAGTAGTTCCTTCACCGTGTACCTACGAACTTAGCTAATAAGCTATCTCAATCTCTGTCCTATTGCGCGTTTCCCGGCACGCAAAGCCCCTACGGAAGGAGTCACCCGGCTCACCATGTTGCGTACCTAAAAGTCGCTAGAGTGCGGTTCCTGATTTCGAGTTCGCGTTCTGACTCAAAAATGGGGGGTTGACATGCGCGTACGTAAACTCGAGACACAGAGCATGTATCTGCATCACTATCACAATTAGGGTCGTCATGTGATCAATACGGATGTTGTTATGGAGCTTGTGTAGTGTGGATTTTCACAGTATACCACACTTTATATCTGGTATGCCGGCACGTGTCATCAGCCTCGTTCAAATGACTTCTCAACTCATTGTGATGAGTTCGATATGACGAACACTGATGACCTTTCTGATACTCTTGCATCAAAAGAAGGGCCTAGACCTTTAATAGTGGTCTCTCAAGTGCATGTCATGTGTCCGCAGTGGATAAGCTATCAGGGATGCCTATGCACTCTTGTGTACGGTGTTTGAGTGCACACCCACCACAGGCTTACAAGAGACATGGTCCGTATCGCCCACTATTTTTGTAGAGGCTGTGTGGTGCCTACTCAGGATAGTACCTACGTCGTATGTGCACTACGAGCCAATCCGGGTCTGGGTACGACCCGATTTACCAGTCTGGTCACATGGACACCTCAAGTCTGATTTTAAAGTCCAGGGCCGTAGTCTAGCACGAGCTTACGTGCCCGTAATCAAAGCACACATGCCCTTTAAGGCAAAAGTCTGACCCCCCGAATATACTTACTTTGCACCAGAACACGCTCTTGCTCTACTTCATGACTTCACTTTAGCCGCAAGTCATGAAGCTGTCTCTCAGATCCAACATGCGACACCTATTGGGCTATATACCATTTATTTGACATTATTCAGTCCCTCAAGTAGGCTGACATATTCCTCACTCGTGCAACGGTCATGTGTGCGTAGAATTAGGTCATTCCTCGCTCATACCACCAGCCAACTGTCCTTTCAAGGAGACTTTAATACTCAATCTATGCTACTTACGCATCCAGGCCACCGTCTCTGACGTCTTCTGCGATGGGTCAGCCTCGCGTCGGTGTCACCACCACGCGATCGATAACTCTGGGACGTGAATATCAACCCAACAATCTGCAACGTAAGCGCAAACACGGCTTCCTCCACAGACTCGCGACCAAGTATGTACTATCGGTACACCTTTGCCTACTATAGATGGGTGGTATAGCTACATCTTTGCGTACTATAGACGGGTGGTCTTTGCGTGACAGAATGTGTTGGCGCATGTCGTAGCGTTTGGTCACCCTGATGATCTATGGTGGTTGTTCTTGTGTGATGTCGGTAAGAAAGTGGATGCCCTATTCCCGGCGGTTACATGAATAGGCCCATGGGAGTCCAGTACAGACCCCACGCGTCGGATATTCCGAGATGGGGCCGGAACAAACAGGGGCTGGCCGGCGAACGAACCAAAATCCCACTTGTTTCTGCCTTGCGTTAGGATCAATATGATATTACGTCCGCTGGTCTCTGTAACAGGGCCAAAGGATGGAATACACTCTGGCTAGACTGATGCTCGCCGCACATGCTCTGTCGTTGCCCTAAGTTTGCTATCACTGTATCACGAAAATCGGATATCCCTGTTCTATCCTGAATTAGACCATTCCATGATGACTTTGTCGGAAAGCAGCTTGTATAGTCTTACTCTTAGTTCATAGTAGATCTACAGCCGCTGCTTTACATCGTCTGGCAAATTACAAGTCAATTGATATGTACTGGTCTGCATTCTAAAATATACTCACTTAGGGTTTTAGGGTTTAGATTTTTCCTACCCTCTTTGCCTGACCAAGTATACTCACTTTCTGACCATCCACAGGGCCGGTAGGAAAGTGATCAATCGCAGACGACACAAAGGAAGAAAATACTTAAGCCACTGATGGGTTTAACATAAATAAAATAGACCATTTTGATCTTCAATTGACCGTTTATATCGAGTTTTTTGGTAAATATGTATATTATAGGAGTATACATGACATGCATATAGATCTGTGGCATAGACTGGCCGCCTTTGTCTCGGACTCGAGATGACAGCGATGTTTGTGCGAAATTTGTCTTTTCCTCAATATTTCTTTTCTTAGATAATGCAATTTTACAAAAACATGGCGAATTATATAATATCTACTACAGGCACGTCTACGACAGCATTGCACTGGTGGTGTACCCTCACAATATACTTATCATCGCGACCCTCACATGCGCTTCGCATGCAACAATTCTCAGCGAAATCAGTGGCATCCGCAATGGTTAAGGCCGACACTAGATTGTTCAGCACAGTCCCCGTGGCACAGACAAACTTGAGCGGATCGGACAACTGGAAAGCCGCACAGGTCGAGGGTTTGCAGCAAAGGAGGTTGAAATTCACCAAGTCTGGAACAAGGGCATCGGCAAGGCTTGAATCTACAATGAACCCAGTCGTACACTCATTGGAAACCGCAAACCCTGAACACGTCGAGGCTTTACAGCATCGAACGTTGTAATCTTCTCCATCTAAGACAGTGATTAAATTGCTCAATGTGTCTACAACGAACCCGTTAGAGCACTGGTTGAGAAGTGACAACAACCCAGCACACGTCGTCGAGGTCGAGGTCGAGGTTGAGGGTTTGCAGCATAGAGTGTTGTAATCCGTTGCAGTTACAACCGACACTAAATTGTTCAACGTATCTACAACAAACCCGCTGGAACACTGGTTGGTGGCTGAAAAGCCGACACACGTCGAGGATTTGCAGCATCGATCGTTGTAATTTTCTCCATCTAAGACAGTGAGTAAATTGCTCAATGTGTCTACAATGAACCCGTTAGAGCACTGGTTGGTGAGTGACAACCCAACACATGTCGTCGAGGTCGATATCGAGGGTTTGCAGCATAGAGTGTTGTAATCCGTTGCAGTCACAACAGACACCAAATTGTTCAACGTATCTACAACAAACCCGCTGGAACACTGGTTGGTGGCTGAAAAGCCGACACACGTCACAGCTTTACAGCATCGATCGTTGAAATTCGCTTCATCTTCAATAGTGAGTAAATTGCTCAATGTGTCTACAACGAACCCGGTGGAACACTGGTTGGTAAGTGAAAACCCGGCACACGTCGAGGGTTTACAGCATAGAGTGTTGTAGTCTGTTGCAGTCACAACAGAGACTAAATCGTTCACCGTGTCCACAACAAACCCGCTGGAACACTGGTTGGTGACGGAAAAGCCGACACATGTCGCAGCTTTACAACATCGATCGTTGTAATTTTCTCCATCTAAGACAGTGAGTAAATTGCTCAATGTGTCTACAATGAACCCGTTAGAGCACTGGTTGGTGAGTGACAACCCAACACATGTCGTCGAGGTCGAGGTCGATATCGAGGGTTTGCAGCATAGAGTGTTGTAATCCGTTGCAGTCACAACAGACACCAAATTGTTCAACGTATCTACAACAAACCCGCTGGAACACTGGTTGGTGGCTGAAAAGCCGACACACGTCGCAGCTTTACAGCATCGATCGTTGAAATTCTCTTCATCTTCAATAGTGAGTAAATTGCTCAATGTGTCTACAACGAACCCGGTGGAACACTGGTTGGTAAGTGAAAACCCGGCACACGTCGAGGGTTTACAGCAAAGAGTGTTGTAGTCTGTTGCAGTCACAACAGAGACTAAATCGTTCACCGTGTCCACAACAAACCCGCTGGAACACTGGTTGGCGATGGAAAAGCCGGCACACGTCGAGGCTTTACAGCATCTATCGTTGTAATTCGCTTCATCTTCAATAGTGAGTAAATTGCTCAATGTGTCCACAATGAACCCGGTGGAACACTGGTTGGTAAGTGAAAACCCGGCACACGTCGAGGGTTTACAACATAGAGTGTTGTACTCCGAGACAGCCACAACAGAGACTAAATCCTTCACCGTGTCTGCAACAAACCCGCTGGAACACTGGTTGGTGACGGAAAAGCCGACACATGTCGCAGCTTTACAGCATCGATCGTTGAAATTCGCTTCATCTTCAATAGTGAGTAAATTGCTCAATGTGTCCACAACGAACCCGGTGGAACACTGGTTGGTAAGTGAAAACCCGGCACACGTCGAGGGTTTACAGCATAGAGTGTTGTAGTCTGTTGCAGTCACAACAGAGACTAAATCGTTCACCGTGTCCACAACAAACCCGCTGGAACACTGGTTGGCGATGGAAAAGCCGGCACATGTCGCAGCTTTACAGCATCGATCGTTGAAATTCGCTTCATCTTCAATAGTGAGTAAATTGCTCAATGTGTCTACAACGAACCCGGTGGAACACTGGTTGGTAAGTGAAAACCCGGCACACGTCGAGGGTTTACAGCATAGAGTGTTGTAGTCTGTTGCAGTCACAACAGAGACTAAATCGTTCACCGTGTCCACAACAAACCCGCTGGAACACTGGTTGGTGACGGAAAAAAGCCGACACATGTCGCAGCTTTACAGCATCGATCGTTGTAATTTTCCCCATCTAAGACAGTGAGTAAATTGCTCAATGTGTCTACAATGAACCCGTTAGAGCACTGGTTGGTGAGTGACAACCCAACACATGTCGTCGAGGTCGAGGTCGATATCGAGGGTTTGCAGCATAGAGTGTTGTAATCCGTTGCAGTCACAACAGACACCAAATTGTTCAACGTATCTACAACAGACCCGCTGGAACACTGATTGGTGGCTGAAAAGCCGACACACGTCGCAGCTTTACAGCATCGATCGTTGAAATTCGCTTCATCTTCAATAGTGAGTAAATTGCTCAATGTGTCCACAACGAACCCGGTGGAACACTGGTTGGTAAGTGAAAACCCGGCACACGTCGAGGGTTTACAGCATAGAGTGTTGTAGTCTGTTGCAGTCACAACAGAGACTAAATCGTTCACCGTGTCCACAACAAACCCGCTGGAACACTGGTTGGCGATGGAAAAGCCGGCACACGTCGAGGCTTTACAGCATCTATCGTTGTAATTCGCTTCATCTTCAATAGTGAGTAAATTGCTCAATGTGTCCACAATGAACCCGGTGGAACACTGGTTGGTAAGTGAAAACCCGGCACACGTCGAGGGTTTACAGCATAGAGTGTTGTAGTCTGTTGCAGTCACAACAGAGACTAAATCGTTCACCGTGTCTGCAACAAACCCGCTGGAACACTGGTTGGTGACGGAAAAGCCGACACATGTCGCAGCTTTACAGCATCGATCGTTGAAATTCGCTTCATCTTCAATAGTGAGTAAATTGCTCAATGTGTCTACAACGAACCCGGTGGAACACTGGTTGGTAAGTGAAAACCCGGCACACGTCGAGGGTTTACAGCATAGAGTGTTGTAGTCTGTTGCAGTCACAACAGAGACTAAATCGTTCACCGTGTCCACAACAAACCCGCTGGAACACTGGTTGGTGACGGAAAAGCCGACACATGTCGCAGCTTTACAGCATCGATCGTTGAAATTCGCTTCATCTTCAATAGTGAGTAAATTGCTCGAAGTGTCCACAACGAACCCGGTGGAACACTGGTTGGTAAGTGAAAACCCGGCACACGTCGAGGGTTTACAGCATAGAGTGTTGTAGTCTGTTGCAGTCACAACAGAGACTAAATCGTTCACCGTGTCCACAACAAACCCGCTGGAACACTGGTTGGCGATGGAAAAGCCGGTACACGTCGAGGGTTTACAGCATCGATCGTTGTAATTCGCTTCATCTTCAATAGTGAGTAAATTGCTCAATGTGTCCACAATGAACCCGGTGGAACACTGGTTGGTAAGTGAAAACCCGGCACACGTCGATGGTTTACAGCAGATATCGTTGAAATTCCCGCTACTGCCTACAATGGCGAGATCATTTAAGGCATCCACGACAAACCCGGTAGCGCATTGATTGCCACTTGAAGAGTCTGCACACGTCATTGCTCTACAGCAAAGAGTATTGTATTGCCCAAGAGCTATTACCTCTACAAGGGCCTTTCCGGAGTCGAATACATATCCTGTAAGACAGGAGTCTGTAGCTTCCGAACAAGTTGGATTTAAACCTTTGCAGCATGTCTCGCTATATTGTGCTGCACTTGGAACAGTGACATCATTGGCGCTTGGGTCCACTTCGTATCCAATATCACACTGGGAGGTACGAAAAAAAACCCTCACATGTTGAAGGCTTGCAGCAAAGATCGTTATAAAAAGCTGAGTTTTCTACAGCGTCTGTGTCCTTGCTCGAGTCCTGAACGTATCCGGCAGAGCATTGGCTTAAAGCCGACGATTCTGCGCACGTTGGAACCTCCGCACAGCATTGCAGATCACATCTGTTCGACCCAAAGCAGATTGTGTCTGCAGATTTACCGCTTGTGTATCCATAAGGACAGGTTGTCTGGCCGCAAGTACGCTTCTCGCACACACCGGTCAATTGTATATGCTGTCGGCAAGATACAGGGGCAGTCGTGCCTGAATAGGCCTCGTATTGAGATCCTGGAGGAAAGTAGCAGTAGTACCCGCAATTGGGTTTGAAGATCGGATCACCTCCTTTATCAACCGTTATTTCGTTGGATAGTTGATTAGGGTTAATGAACCAGTGGCCGTGAACATTAGGGTCGTGCACTTTTTGTGTCATTGATAACACCCGATCCATGACACAAGGTAGTCCGTGTTGCTGGAGCCAACCAGTCTAAGGGCTTACCAGCATTACAATTGGATGTATCAACACTCACATAATCTACATCACCCAACATGTATCTATCACTACATGTTGCACATGTCTCACATTCAGTCGAACAGTCAGGATCTAAAAGGCAGCCGGTCATAGTACAATCACCGGAAACGTAATTACCATAACCTTCCGTTCCACATGTTGTGCAACCCCAGTTGTTATTGTTATCCACTACGGCCTGATTAACCCCGGACAACTGGGAGGCAGCTAATCCTATAAGGGCTGCTAACAGCGCACATACACTTAATATCCGCATCGTGGAAAAACACGAAGTATTGCTCACTGATATCGATGTTATAAAAGTGCGAATGCGAATAGATACCACAAACTCGCTGTTTATTTACATTTGGTATAACTATTTTCTAATGGAAGGCTATAATTTTCAACTTTTATATATATTATATGTATTCAATGTATTTTTTAAACAAAAGAATACTATTTATTAGAGGAGCAAAATCATTTGTTAATTTTGTTATTAAAAATAAAAAAAGTTATATAATAGTGAAAAGGAATTCTTTATTTGTGCATTTTAAAAAATACATTAAAATTATAAAACAAATTGTGCATTTTAAAAAATACATTGAAAAATTTAAAAAAATTAAAAACTTGAACAACAGGTCACAGCCTTCTAAAAATAGACAAGAAGAAAGCTCTGAACGTTGAAATAACTTCTTGTGACTTTGAGTTTTGACTTTGAGTTTTTGTGACATAACTCATGACTCATGATGTGAATCGGTCCATTTTGTTTTTAAAACAACCCAAAAAAAAAAAAAAATCCAGTTTTACTCTATAATTTTTTTTGGTACTCAAGAAGTCGCAAACTCGAAGACAAACACTGTAAAACTCACTGTACAGTGTACAGTCAACAGTGTAAATATTTACACTGTAAATTTATACATATATTTTGATTTAAAAAAAAACACATTAAAAAAAAAAAAAGTACAAAGACAACGCAGCAAACCTCACCACACAGACCTCAGGCCCTCAGGCCTCAGCTGTCGCCTGTCAGCAAACAGCACTCAGGCCTCAGCACTTCAGCAGACTCGGCAGTCGGCCCTCAGAACTCATGACTCATCAGCAGTTTTGAGACTTGAGAAGGACTTGAGAGCGTGCGCGGCGCTGCAGTCTGCCTCTGCAGTCTGCACTCACGATTTATTTTAACTCCTCTGAATTGCTGTTTGATTGTATTTTAACATTTTACAAACAAAAATTCAATAAATCTAAAAAGCTACATTCCTTATATTAAAATTCACTTTGTTGCTAAAAACATTGTACACGGTGGTATAACACTGTCCGCAGTCCCGCACCGGTTCAAACAATTTGTGAAATGAAATGAATTTTGCAAGGACAATTCGTGAAGTTTTATTGGCTTATCCAAATTATTTATTCAGTTCACAATTCACGAGTGCGGAATTTTCAAAACAATCCAAAAAACTATTTTCGTGTTCATAAAATTGACAATGCCGCCCAAATACTTCCCAGCCGGAGGCCAGATTCCAGAGTAGTAATATATATATATAATTAATATATATATATATATATATATATATATATAATAGCCTGAGTATTTAGTATGACTCATTTACTTGGACCTATTTGAGACGATAGTAGATGTAGGATTTTATATACTAAATTTTATAATCTCTGAACTACTACTTACAGGTTTTGGTCTTCCCGCCAATCTCCAAAATCCAATAAGTCTTTTTTTCTTTTTTTTAACTTTTCTTCAGATGGAACTTTATTTATATCAGCTAATGTATTAACGTGACTTACGTTATTATGTCTATTTACAAATTAGGCATGTGGTCATGAACACTTAGTACTTCTAGTGAAAATTATTTAATAAAGAACAGCTAGAAGTACGGCATGTGTGATCGAGAATATTAAGGCTCTTATCAAGGGGCAGTCCCGATCATTCTTACACAAGCTACCACAGTAACCATTTCCGATGTAGGCGCCTTACGTTTATTATTTGGTAAGGTAATAGCCAAAGGCTGTTCTTCATTAGTAAGTAAGTTTGAACAATTTTCTGCACTGTTGGTAAGCAGATCAGAAAGTTTAGTCACGTAGGAAGTAGGTGGCAAATAGGGAATTTCAGATCCGTCAGGGTTTGTAGTCACCTGAGGAAACCCTTTTCGTTTATCTCGTGTGTTCTTATGTAAACGCTTATGCCATTTCTTATTAAAGATACGAAGACAGTCGCGAGATTCACGAAATGCATCGGAGGTTAGCTAAGCTACTGTCCCATCCATGAAACGGGTCTTGTAGTAAGTGTAACCGTCTTCGGATGTTTTGTCAATTATATCTTTGACTTGTGACTCCATAACTGGTATATCAGAATCAAATGAGCGAGCGAATGAGAGTTCGGAGGTAGGGATACGGTGAGTGCTCTAGATTGGTTGCGCTAGTACCATCAATGTTATTCACTTCGTAAGTATCACTCTTCTCATCATGGTAGGAAATAACAAAAGGTCCTATCGTCTTAGAAGAGAGTTCGGTAACGTTGGCGTTTTGATTTATAATGTTAACGTAATCGCCGACTTTGAACTGAACAATGTTCTTAGTGTTATTCCATCGGTCATACGCTTTAAGTAGGACGTGATTCTTGTGCTCGAGTAAACAGGGGAAAACAACGTTCTGCATATGCTCGATCTTTGTAGCCACGGGGTAGCGTGTTTCTCGGGCGCAGTTTTATCAAACGTTGCTTGTAATTCACTGGGTTTAGAAACCCTAAACAAAAATCCATGGCCTTAGCTAGTTCCATGTTTTTACGATCTAATGCCGTTTCAATCGGCATTACCTCGACTGCAATCTTGTTGGGTGCATGTGTTGTACGAGTCTTGAGCTTTTGTTCAAACTCTTTAGACTCCTCTAGTTTAGCTAAGAATTCGGTTGAGGGTTTCCACTTAGTGGTACCTGCAGGACCGATGCGACAAACAATGGTGTGTTTCCAAGGTGTCTTCTTAATAGAATAGGATCCCTGATACAAAAACGTGTCGGTTTCACGGTCGACATAAATAGGTTCGTCTTGAATCGTATTAATTAAATCACGTATCCATGGGTCGGAGTTACGTAAGGGACAACACAGCGTAATGGTAGATTTAGTAATAGTAACATAATTTAACAACTGTGCGATAAGTTGACAAGGTGGGTTAGCCCACGCATTATGCTTTGATAAGTCAAGCTGAAATGCATCACCTTTAGGACGAGTCAACGACCTATATTCAGAAACCTGTTTGTTATGTTCTGCGGCGAACATATCAACAGTAAATGGACCCCATCGTGATTGAGCGAGGTAAAACCATTTCTTATTTAGCATCCAATCGGTTGCTAATAACTCCTTGACTGTTTTCTGGTAGTCGGGCACAAGTCGAGAGAGCATGTCAGGAAGATGGTTATGTATTCCTGGTATGTGTGTTATATTAAAAGCGAACTTGGCAATAATGTCATGCCAGCGGCTCACCAACTGTGAGTCAGGGTTCATGTCTTTTAAATATGTTAGAGACTTTTGATCACAGGCGACAGTAAAGTAACTTCCATAAAGGTAGTCTTTAAACTGTCGTAGCGCAGTAACTATAGCAAGGAGCTCTTGTTTAACGGTAGGGTAATTCCGTTGACTCTTATTATAATTCTTGCTAAAGAATTGTATGTAGCGCGGTTTACCATTTATCGTTTGGTAAAGCACTCCACCTACCGCTCGATCTGAAGCGTCGGTTGCTACTTGAATGGGACACCATCCACAGGGTACTGCATGATGGGTGCGTCCATTACTTTACTTTTGACTAGTTTAAATGCATCATCACATTCTTTAGTCCAAAGCTTTCCCAAAGGTCCTTTGTGCAGCCGTAGGTGACTGAAAGGCTTTAAGTAATGAGAAAGATGCGGTACCGAATCCGAGAAGAAGTTAACAAACCCACACACAGAGTTCACATCTCTTCCAGTAATTGGTGTTGATAAATCCAACAGAAACTGTTTCTTGCCAGGATCAATTTCTACCCCTGCTGCAGATACTTTGTAGCCAAGTAAGTGTATAGTATCTTTAGCAAAAGAACACTTGTCTTCGTTAATCTTAAGTTTAACATGATTAAGTCGCTTTAAGACTTCTTTAACGAGTTTAGCATGTTCATGTGCTGTCTTTGTAAAGATAACTATATCATCTAAATAGACTGATACGTTATACGACAGGTCCGCAAATAGTTCCATCATAACTTGTTGGAAGAAAGAAGGTAACATGTGTAAGCCTTCAGGTGCACCTTTAAACTGGTACTTCTTACCTTGCCAAGTAAAGGAAAAGTATTTCCTATGAGGCTCATATATCTGTAGTTGATGGAATGCAGCTTTTAAGTCTATCTTGGAAAAGATAGTCGCACCTCCATTTTGCGTAGTATCTCGCTTATCTTAGGTAAGGGAAAACTATGTTGCGGGATTAGTTTGTTGATTGGCGGTAGGTCTAGTACTACTCTCTTGTTGTTTTACTAAACGTTCCATCAGATTTATATTGATCGACCGCTAAGAGAGCTAAGTTAACTGGGGTTCCATCATAATTGATTTCAATTAGACCCTGTTTTAACGAATCTCCAATTTGGATTTTGACAATGTCTTTGTGTCTCCAACTCACGTAGTTATGTGAAGGACACTTTAACTTAGAGAAGTCGACGTTTGTTAAGTCAAGCTTAACGTACCCGTTAGAGAACTTAAACATACACCAGTCAGTTATTGCAATCTTTCTGTTTTGTATAATTAAGTCCATAATTATATCAGTAAAGTGCGGAAACATATCTTTTGCTTCACCTTCCAGAGGTTTAGGTATCTTTAACACATGTTATCATCTGACTGATCTTTATTTGGGTCCAGCCCATTAGGCAGACCAGTGAGAGTTATACCTAAACTGAGAAGATCAGTCATACCTATAACTAAATCGTATTTCTGAGACATGTTAGTAACGATTAGGTGAGTCTTTATTTCTCTTTTATCTGACAACATTATGTGTACATAGTCGATGGCTTCTTCGCAAGTGGTAACTTTGCCATTTCCTAAGATTAAATTAGTTGTTTCGTTATGGATAGCCATATTCGTAGCATAGGCTACTCGGCGTGAGATAGCAGAGACTTCAGCCCCTGGATAAAAAAAAAATGCTATAACTTTTTCTCCATGTACATAAACGGTTTGAAATATACGTTCATCACATTTGGTGATTTTATTGAACTTTTTCTCGTAATCTTGCTCTCTGTCAGTGGTACTTAACTTGGACGTCCGGCATGTCTTTGCAATCCTCTTTGTGCCAACCGTTAGTACCCTTACAAGTAGCACACTCTTTCATATAGTGTCCAAAATCTGGCTTGCCTGGTGCACACTTAACAGGGTCGTGTCTACCATTCCACTTGCCATTACGTTTTGTGAGGTTGTAACCACACTTCTTGCAAGGCGCTCTCACCTTCTTTTCACCTTTCGGTTCGGTAGAAGTAGAGCCAGTACCTCCAGTAGTAGTGCGAGGTTTCTTAGTATTACGCACAGTTTTATTCTCTGTCGCGGTACGCTTAGCGGGCTGGGTAAAGCTCGAGGTACTAAGTACTCTAGTAGACGAGTTGGTATGCTTTTGAACTATCTTCTCGAAGACAGACCAAGGCATAGATCGCAAATCATCATATAGGCGATAATATCATCATTGACCTTCTTAAATAGGCTAACCCTCAGAGTCTCAGCACCTCGAATAGTAGTATCGTTTGCAAAGGTCTTATGAGACTCTAGAAGTTCACGGTCATGTGCATCTTCAAAAAAAAAAAACGTTAAGTATATTCTCACGCAACTGGCGCCAGGGTAGGACTTTCCAGTTGGGCTCATAGGCCTTCAAGATAGTTTTCCATTCCTCTGACTCACAGAAATGAATAAAGGGCATTCATCATCTGCTTATCTTAAGGCTGGCAGACTTCTTAAGTTGGTCAAAGGCCTTCAGTGTCTCCAGTGTACTCTCATCGCGTTACCTAGCTGCTTTATAAAGCTTGATTTGAAGCGTTCACGAGGTTCACGCTCAGTGCTACTGGCTGCTAGTGCCAGAGATGAAAAGATAGCAAATGTTATCCGCTTTCTTATCGTCAAGGTCAGGCTCATTCAATAAACTGTCCTCAGGGACTTGCATACCAGAACGTAATAGCCTGAGACGTTGTTCTTTGGTTCATACTTCCTCGTCTTCAGTGATAGAGTGGGTACTCTCTAGTGAGGTACTGGTATAACGATTGCCAAAATCGTGATTACCAGGCTTAGATGATAAATGAGGATCGATGTTATGAGGGTGGTAAGCCTCATCGATCTCCATACGATCATAGCCTCTGACAGGGTTAGGTTTGTCGAGAGGGTGGTCGATTGTAGCTTCCAAACTATAGAGATTAGATTTTGAGGCTGTACCCACTTCACCAGCGGTAACTGGCACAGTGGTAACCCTGTTGGTTGGTAATCTTGTTGGCTGAAAACCAGAGGGCCTCAGGTTCGAAACCCCGGCTCGGAATATTATTTTTTTTCGGTATAGGAAGAATATCGGCCAGGTGGGATAAGATTGAAGGGTCAGAAACTGCGGCAGCGGTTAGCTTCTTTAAAAGCTCATTTTTTGCGGTCCAAATGACGTCGAGATTGAGAAGACCCAACCACTCGAGTTATGGCGTCCCCAACATTTGCGTCGTCCGCCCCAACATTCGGTGGCGAGGCATTCAGTGGCGAGGCATGCAGTGAAATTTCACGAAATGGAACGCCACCATCTTTGTTGATAGGTGGATTGGGCTGACTTTCAGTAGTAATAAACCGTCGATCTAGAGACGATTCCTTTACTTGTTCAGGAAATATAGCCTTTCCAATATCTGACTTTTCGCGGTCAGATGGCAAGCTGATGCCCTGGGCTGCACTACTAGGAGACACACGGACGCTGGCGAGCCTTTCCGCGGCAATTGGGACCTCTCTTTAAGGCTTTAGGGTCCGACGAGTCATCCTTAGAGTTTTCCTCAGCTCAGAAACGGCGTCCTCTACAGCTTCAACGGCAGGCTCAGTAACAGATGGACCAGTATCTCCAGTAACCTCAGGAACCTCAACAGGCTTAGCATGCTTAGAGCTGGCGGCTCCCTTGCCTTTAGAACTTCCTTTAGCCAGGTCTAAGTATAGTAACTAGCGTGTAGCTTACTTTTAGGTAGTATAGCCACCATTGTAGAAATACGGCCTCCGGTCAGTCTAAAATATCAAGATCAATTGAGATAATACATTGGTTTTTATTTGTATTTTAAATAATTTAGTACAAGCTCTTTTTCCAATATTTCCAAAGTGTTCTAAATTCACTTTGATGGCTCCAATAGCCTGAGTATTTGGTATGACTCATCTACTTGGACCTATTTGAGACATTAGTAGATGTAGGATATTATAAACTAAATTTTATAATCTCCGAACTACTACTTATAGATTTTGGTCCTCCCGCCAATCTCCAAAATCCAATAAGTCTTTTCTTTTTTTTAACTTTTCTTCAGATGGAACTTTATTTATATCAGCTAATGTATTAACGTGACTTACGTTATTATGTCTATTTACAAATTAGGCAAGTGGTCATGAACACTTAGTACTTCTAGTGAAAATTATTCAATAAAGAACAGCTAGAGGTACGCCCTGTGTGATCGAGGATATTTAGGCTCTTAACAAGAGGCAGTCCCGATCATTCTTACACAAGCTACCACTGCTAAATCCTAACTGACTAAATTGTATTTTAGTTTAATATAGTTTGAAACCTAGTAATTTTCCATCAAAATTTACATATTTTCAGTTATTTAGTAGTTACAGTAGTGTACTGCTTCTAGACTGTCTAACATCGATTTACTAGCCAGCAAATACTATGGCTAAGGGTACTTCTAAAGGCAAGGGAACCGCTAGCTCTAAGCCTGCTAAGCCTGCCGAGGTTCCTGAGGTCCCTGTGGAAACACCTAGCCTGTCTGGAGTTGAGCCTGCCGAGGAAACTGTTGGGGAAGCCAATTCTGAGGTTGGTACAGAGGATAATCCTGAGGATGACTCGTCGGATCCTAAAGCCTTGGAAGAAGAGGTATCTACTACCGCGGAAAGGCTCGCCAGCGTCCGTGTATCACCTAGGAGTGAAGCTCAGGACCCCAGCTTGCCCCCCCCTGACTACGTGCCGTCAAATATTGGGGATAAACGTCGAAAGGCTGGAAAATTCGTGGATACGAATGTCGGGGACATTATAACTCCACATCTAAAGGACACTCCAGCACAAATCCGGAGTGAAAAGGAAGTATTGGACCTGTCCGAAAATTTCGGTTTCGCCATCGATGGAGAAGCCATTCCATTCAGCTCAAATCTTGGGGCCGAAGCTGAGGACGCCATAACTCGACAACGAGTGGTTGGATCCTCTCAATCTCGACGCCAATTGAACCGCACTGAAGCGCTCTTGAAGGAGCTAGCGGCAGCAGCAGTTGTGGACCCTCTATCGTGTCCCACTTGGCTGATATTCTTCCTATACCGAAGAAGAAAAATATTCGGGCCCAGTTTCGAACCCGAGACCTACTGGTTTACCAGCCAGTATGTTTACTACTAAGCCAGTTACCACTGGCGAGAGAGAAAATATTTCAAAATTTAATCTCTATAGCTCTGATGCTACCATTGACCATCCTCTTGACAAACCTAACCCTGTCAGAGGATATGATCGTATGGAACTCGATGAGGCTTACCATCCTCGTAATATCGACCCTCATTTGCCAACTAACCCTGGTAATCACGATTTTGGCAATCGCTACACCAGTACCTCGTTAGAGAGTTCCCGCTCTAATCCTGAGGATGAGGAAGTGAGAACCAGACATACTCGTCTCAGGCTACTACGCTCTGGTATGCAAGTCCTTGAGGATCGTCTATTGAATGACTCTGACCTTGACGATAGGAAAGCGGATAACATTCGCTATCTAATCGATAACAAGAGAAAGGAAATAGACACCATCTTGGCACTAGCAGCCCGTAGCACTGAGCATGAGCCTCGTGAACCCTTAGAACCAAGCTTTATAAAGCAGCTAGGTAACGCGCAGGCTGAGGTCGATTTCTCTACTAATGAGAGTACAGTGGAGACACTGAAGGCCTTCGACCAACTTAAGGAGTCTGCCAGCCTTAAGGATAAGCAGATGATGAATGCCTTTATTCATTTCTGTGAGCCAGGTGAATGGCGAACTATCTTGAAGGCTCATGAGCCCAACTGGAAAGCCCTACCATGGCACCAGTTGCGTGATAATATACTTAACACCTTTTTTTTTGAAGATGCACGTGACCGTGAACTTTTTAGAGTCTCGCAAGTTCTTTGCGAACGATACCACTATTCGAGGTGCTCTAGCTCATATGACACATATGAATACTCGGATGGGTGGTCGTACCTATACTGGCGAATATTTATTAATTTGTCAGATGATGGAGACTCTGGGAGCTAACCTCTTTAAGAAAGTCAATGATGACATCATCGCCTATGGTGATTTATGATCTATTCCTTGGTCTGTCTTTGAGAAGATAGTTCACAAGCATACCAATCCCTCTACTAGAGTACTTAGTACCACGAGCTACACCCAGCCCACTAAGCGAAACGCAGTAGAGAGACTAATACTGCGCGTAGTACTAAGAAACCTCGCACTACTACTGGAGGGGGTACTGGCTCTACTTCTACCGAACCGAAAGGTGAAAAGAAGGTGAGAGCGCCTTGCAAGAAGTGTGGTTACAACCTCACAAAACGTAATGGCAAGTGGAATGGTAGACACGACCCTGTTAAGTGTGCACCAGGCAAGCCAGATTTTGGACACTATATGAAAGAGTGTGCTACTTGTAAGGGTACTAACGGTTGGCACAAAGAGGATTGCAAAGACATGCCGGACGTCCAAGTTAAGCACTGACAGAGAGCAAGATTACGAGAGAAAAGTTCAATAAAATCACCAAATGTGATGAACGTATATTTCAAACCGTTTATGTACATGGAGAAAAAGTTATAGCATTTTTTTTATCCAGGGGCTGAAGTCTCTGCTATCTCACGCCGAGTAGCCTATGCTACGAATATGGCTATCCATAACGAAACAACTAATTTAATCTTAGGGAAATGGCAAAGTTACCACTTGCGAAGAAGCCATCGACTATGTACACATAATGTTGTCAGATAAAAAAGAGAAATAAAGACTCACCTAATCGTTACTAACATGTCTCAGAAATACGATTTAGTTATAGGTATGACTGATCTTCTCAGTTTAGGTATAACTCTCACTGGTCTGCCTAATGGGCTAGACCCAAATAAAGATCAGTCAGATGATAACATGTTAAAGATACCTAAACCTCTGGAAGGTGAAGCAAAAGATATGTTTCCGCACTTTACTGATATAATTATGGACTTAATTATACAAAACAGAAGATTGCAATAACTGACTGGTGTATGTTTAAGTTCTCTAACGGGTACGTTAAGCTTGACTTAACAAACGTCGACTTTCTAAGTTAAAGTGTCCTTCACATAACTACGTGAGTTGGAGACACAAAGACATTGTCAAAATCCAAATTGGAGATTCGTTAAAACAGGGTCTAAGTGAAATCAATTATGATGCAAACCCCAGTTAACTTAGTTCTCTTGGCGTCGATCAATATAAATCTGATAGAACACTTAGTAAAACAAGAGTAGTACTATACCTGTCGCTTACCATAATATAACAACTGTGCGATAAGTTGCCAAGGTGGGTTAGCCCACGCATTATGCTTTTGTTGATAAATGAAAGGCATCACCATTAGGATGAGTCAACGACCTATAATCAGAAACTTGTTTGTTATGTTCTGCGGCGAACATATCAATAGTAAATGGACCCCGTCTTGAGTTGAGCGAGGTTAAATCAATTTCTTATTAAGCATCAATCGATTGCTAATAACTCTTTAACTGTTTTTCTATTAGTCAGGGACAAGTCGAGAGAGCATGTCAGGAAGAGAATTATGTATTCCTGGTATGTGTAATGTTAAATACGAACTTAGCAATAATGTCATGCCAGCGGCT